>JBBYHK010128807.1:37264-125765 GCA_038382065.1 Adansonia grandidieri | reverse complement strand
TATCTTTAAAACAATGTCTTATTCACCCCTGGATCATTCCGGATGAGAGAGTTATGATTTTTTAAGTCTAAACTGTCCGGAACCTTTGGAATCCAAACATGTATTCTGGTTGGGCCATTCAGGCCCACTAAATGATTTTTCCAAATTTTTCAAACATTTTTCCTAAAAGGTTCATGAAATTCCCTTTTCAGAAAGGTATTGTTTTTAATTTTTTGATACCAAATGAGTTTGGGGTGATTTTTCAAAATTTGACACACCTTGTCCCTTATATGCTCTGCGTGCAGCACTATCAATTCGAACCTGAAAATTTATTCCCCCAGAAAGTAACTTTTTGGGGTAGTGGGAATATTTTTAAGATGACCCTAATCTAGTCATCTTTCTCACGGTGTCTTGTTCACCTTCTAAATCCTTTGAATCAATTTAGAATAAATTCAGAAAGCAAGATAGCGTGATGCTGTCCCCTGTTTTTGGTTTTCGTTAAAATCGAGTTGTTTTCCCGAATTTCATCTTGAGTCATTCGAATGTCTCTATGTCAACCCAATTAGACACGAGAATATGCTTTGACCTCCCATAAGCTCATATCAAGGCACAAACACATTTTACATCTTTACCATCCTCATTCACAATAATTTCTTTTGCCAAAAGTTGTAGAAAGGCTCATACATTCCCTAAATCACAAGGTTTTGCTAACTTAAGTTTTCCAACTCAATTTCTCTAAAGAGTGTCAAAAATATCACTTTTGGGGATACTCCAACCCCTTTTTCCAAAGGGATACTCCAACCCCATTTTTCAAAATTATCGAGATTAAAAAAAACCTTCTTTTGTCAAAATGATTTGTCATCCATGGGGATACTCCAGCCCCGACCTTCCGAGGGGATACTCTAACCCCGCTTTTCAAAATTGTCAAGATGAAATGAAGCCTCCTTTGTCAAAATTATTTATCATCCATGGGGATACTTTAACCCTAACCTTTCGAAGGGATACTCTAACCCCACTTTCCAAAATTGTCAAATTAAAAGAAACCTCCTTTGTCAAAATTATTTGTTATCCACGGGAGTACTCCAACCATACCTTTTCGAAGGGATACTCTAACCCTATTTTCAACTACAATTAATTTTTTTCTTATTCTCGAACTTCTATGAATATGTCAAACAAATCTTGTTTAATCAAGGAACCCAGATGCATCTCGAAAATTATCGATTTGGTTATTCCCAAATAATCGATACCAATTACGAGATAAATTTCAATAGTCCATTCCTTTTCTTTATCATTGCATTGAATGATCCATGTTATGTTACTTCATTTATTGTCTTACTAATTTGATTTCTTTGTGATGATTATTTGCATTCATGTTTTCCAATCATTTCAAATAAAAATAAAGGTAATATTCCACATCGATATCTCTTTAGTGCCTAGAGTGGAGTATTCCATTTTTCAAAGTAAAATCCAGAGGTCATTTTTATTGAAAATCTCTATATTCCCCATCTCTCTGGGGCATATATAAGATTAAATCTTTTTCATCTAAACCTGGATTTGTATTTCTATAAGATTCATGCATTAAAAGGGGTTATATCAAAATAATGACAAGTTAAGATCGAAAGAATCAAAACTGAGATAAGACATAGCTAATAAGGTATCGATTTTAGGCATCACGAAGAGGTTCGTACCTCATTGTGCGTAACTAATTCCTGAACCCAAACGATGAATCTTTGTATTACGTAGACCATGGGATCGATGTTTTGAGTTTCGTAACTCAAAACATTAGTTTCAATAGGCATCCAGTCATGCTTAGCCCAAAATGATTGGTGGCGACTCCAAGTGTTGGCCATTTCGTGATGGACATCCGAGACCAATAAGATGAGCGATTCATCTTATGGTCCCCTTCACTATATCATAAATCGAGAATTCATACATTCTCATTCTCATTACATCGCGAAATAAAAATCTCGGTCAAGAAGACATTTTCGAGTCAAGAAAATATTTTAAGTCGTGTGCACCCATAGATCCGCGAGGATCCACCCTGGGGTACATTGTGACAACAACAAGATTGAACTAAAATGTAAAAATTGCAAATAAGTCCTTAAAGTTCCCAAAACTGCATTTTAGCTCCAAAATGGAAATGCTAGAAATATCCTTAAAATGATCAAAATATCCTAGATCGATAATTAGACAAAAACTTATCATTTTGACCCTAAATTGCAAAAATTTGTTGATTGATCCGTAAAGTTTTTTAATTTTGCAATTTAGTCTTTACATGACAAAGAATACAAATTTGAACATCATAGATACACAAATCAACATGAAAATCATATAGAAAATCACAAAAAGGTTCGGTGAAGTACCTTTGGCCTTTAGAAAATATTTTTCAAGTTTTACAAATAAGCCCTTAAAATTTTTAAAATTACAAAAAGGGCTCGAAAAGGTTAGAAATGCATGAAATACATTCAAACATGCTAAAATGCCTGAAAAGCACCCCTAGAGGTATCAACATGAATTTAGCCAAGCTTGAATGGACATAGAAATTTTTTTGGCAATTTAGCAATTTCGTCTTTACATGAATTAAATTCAAAATTAAGCATCAAACACATCACAAAAATCATGGAAATCATAGCAAAAGTCATAAAAAGTATTCAACCAAGCATGGATTTCTTCAAATTTCTTTAAATTTTTACAATTTAGTCCTTAAATTTTCCATAATTACAAAAAAGCCTAAAAATTAAAAAAAATCACAAAATTATTCTTGTTAGTTAGGCCAAGCATGAAAACACCCTTCGAAGGCCTTTAAAATTTTGAGAAAACTATTTTTAAGCCCTTATATTTTCAAATAATACAAAATAATCCAAAATACCACAAAATGAAACAAAACAATATCATCAAAATCACCATCACATTCGGTCAACATAAAATATCATGAAAAACAATTTTTTCTTCACATGAATATTGATATAATCACATGTCATAATTTTTATCAAGCTTAAATATGCGAAAAAAATTATTAAAAGAGTCAATATGTCAATATATTTCATATGAATCATCATCCAAACATCAAGGAAAATAACATAAATTATGCACACAACATCACAAGATTATTTCCATAGCAAATATATATTTTCATAATGAAAATTAAGCTATTACTAAAAAAAATCAAATTAAACATTTAAATCACTAAGCTTTGATCATAGCCTTCATAGTTGGCATGTCAAAATGGATGAAAATCCATGAGCACAGGCATGATTTTGGCTCACTAAAAGGAAGAAAATTGAATGAAATGAACAAAATTAAGGATTTTACAAGAGGAATTACCTCAAAAAGCTTAGAAACAAAGAAAATTTTGGTGTTTTTTGCTATGGATAGCTAAGGTTCCCAAATGAACATCCTTCCCCTTATTTAAAAGGAGGAAAGTTGACCAACGAGAGTTGCAATCCCCTTTAGCCAAATGTTCTTCGAATTTTTCTTCTTTTTTTATTTATTTCTTTTTTGCTTTTTCTTAGCTTTTTTAATAAGCTTTAATAAAGGCTTTTGTCATTTTGCTTGTCATCATGTATGACATCATCATCTAGAACATGGAGATAAGATAAAATGAGAAATAAAATCTACTTTGAATAAAAACAAATTATAGGGACTAAGTTTAACAAATTAAAAATTATGTATTCAAGAAATAAAACTTCATATAATAAATTTAATTAAAAATTTAATCAAAATAAGCTTATTAGGCTTGCTAGAAAACAAAAATAAGCTTGTCGGGCCTGTTGGAAAGTTATTGGGCTTATCAGGCCCGTTAAGAGAATTAATGGGTTTCAACTCTAAAGAAATGAAAAAAAAAATTTGGCCAATTAAAAATAAAATTAACATATAAAAATTCCAAAATGAATTTTTGAGAAATTTTTATGTGCAAGAAGGAAATTATATTTAATAAAAATGATTTTGAATTTTAAAAAGCAATATCGGGCTGATTACTGGATTCTTAGTCTCAGATATTTCAGGACAATCAGGGAAAGAGGCTTAGATAATTTGGGCATCTGCACCTATCCTTATTGTGCCCCTTCGACATATTAGTGTCTCGATGATCATAAAGGACTTGACTTTGATGTAAAACACAACAATACCCCTAAGATATACCTTTAACATAAAAGTATCTTGGTAACCCTAAAAGACGTAATATCATCATAAAAAGATGAACTTGTCCCTATTATGCACCTTCGGCAATCAGTATCTTGGTGATTCATAAAGACTTGGTTCTAGGGTAAATTACTAGAACATCCATAAGGTATCCCTTTAACATAAAAGTGTCCCAGTAACCTTGAAGGAATCAAAATCACCATGACAATCATACCCTTGATGGGTAGCTTAGAAATCAAAATTGACCTAAAATGCAAAAAATTGCTAATAGGTCCTTATTTTTTTTCAAAATTGCATATTAGCCTTAAAATGGCTAAAAATGCTAGAAATGTCTCTAACATGTCCAAAATACCCTAAATGGATAACTTGTTGTTGAAAAGACCCATTTAACCCTAAAATACAAGGTTTTACAAAATAAACTCTAAATTTTTCTAATTTCACAAAATGGTCCCTAAATGAGCCAAAATACATAATTATTACATCAAAGATATCAAAATTAATGTGGAAAATTCACCAAATAACCTATGAACCATTCGGCCAAGCACCTTTGGCCTTAGAACAATTTTTTGATATTTGAAAATAAATTCCTAAACTTTCTACGATTATAACAAAGCCCTTAAAAGGTAAGAATGCATGATATGCATTTAAAAATGAAAAATATGCATGAAAACACAGCTAAAGGTGGTACAAATTGTTTTTTATAATTATAAAATAGCGCTAAAAAGGTCAAAAACTTCACCAAATCACACATATAAGATTTGATCAAGCTTAGATGTAGCATCCAAGGCCTTACAAAATTTTGGAAAAATTATTTTTGGACCCAACAACTTTCAAACATTACAAAGTAGCCCTACATATCTAAAATCATAAAATAAAATTCATCAAAGGCCACAATCATATTCGGCCAAGTCAAATAACAACGAAAAATTTCTTTTTCCAACATAAATGCATATCCTGATTTTTACCAAGCTCAAATCATCATCAACATATATGAAATCATGAAAAAATGGACATATAAGCATACTTTATCAAATATTCACATGAAAATACTAAAGAAAATAACATAATGATGAACATATATACATGATAAAACTGGCTACATATCCATAAAACATATTTTCTTGATTGAAATCAAACTTTTGTTAAGAAAAAATTAAATTTAACAATTAAACAAAGAAAATTGTTCATAGCTTTTTCATTTGGCCTTTCAACATGGATCAAAATCCATGAGCATAAGTGATCATTAAGCTTACTGAAATAAAGAAATATGATGGAAAATATTGAAGATGAGCAAAAATCAAAATATTTCTACATGAAACTACCTTTAAAGCTTGAAATTCTTGAAAAAGCTTGAAAATTACTTTAAAAAATGGCTAATTTTTGCAATGGAAGCCATTCTTTTTAAAACAAACATCCGGCCCATATTTATTTATAAGAGGGAGGATTCGGCCAAGGGGTGAAAAAAATCCCTTGGTCGAATTTCCTTGTTTTTCTCTTTTCTTTTATTTTTTCATTTATCTTTTTTCTTGATATTTTATTTAGGATAGGAATCAATTAAATATATTTGTGTTTTAGTATGACTTTCCACATATTATTCATCATCTAAATCCTAGGCTTCATGATTATCATGAAAAAAAGTCTTAATCAGATAAAAATAAATTGGATGAATTAAATTATAACAAATAAAAAATTATGTATTCAAGAAATAAAATTTCAGATGGTAAATTTAATTAAGAATTTAATTAGATGAGAGGCCTAATTAAATATCCATATGGAAATTTTTTGTCCAAAAAAATTAAAATAATTTTTTTGGAGAGAGAAAATGTTAATAGGCCTTCTTGGAAAATCTAAATAGGCTTGTTGGGCTTGTTGAAATTTCCAAATGGGCTTGTTAAAAATAGTTTTGTTAGGCTTGTCAGAGAAGAAGAATTGACTTATTGGGTTTGTTGGGAGATTAATGGGCTTATTGGAGCCATTAGTAAAATTTAAAAGTTTTAAGCTCCTTAAAGAATTTGGTCCAAAATAAAGTTAATAAAATTTTCCTATAAAAATTCCAAGTATCGAACTCTAAAAGAAATTTTTGATAAATTTTATGTGCATGAAAAAGGTAATTTAAAATCTCAAGCTCGTAAAAATTTACGAGAAAAATCTTTACAGAATAAAATTGATATTTAATAAAAATGAATTGAAATTTCAAAAAGCTAAATCTGAGCTATTTTATTGAAATATATGAAAATATTTCAAATTCTAAACTCTAAAAAATTTTATAGAAAAATTTTACAAATAGAAAGTTCTTATTCTAGAGATGAAAAAATTCTAAAAATAAGTTCAAATTTTAAAAAATGAATTAAATTCAACACATTACTCAAAACATTAATTAATAAAAATAAAGATGAAAACTTGAAATCAAAACAAATTTTACCAAAAAATTTTGCGAGCATGAGACTTGCGATACAGTGAATAATTTAAAATTAGTAAATAAATTTAAGAACATGACACTTTGTGGTATGAAATGTCAAAATTTAGATTTTTTCTTGAATATTTTAGATTTTTTAGGGTGAGTATTGGCATAATATTACACGGGTATCGGTGAAAAAATATGACGGTCAACTCTAAAAGTTTCATGAGAAAAATCTTGAAAAATCCCTAAAAATATGAAATTTGATTGTAACATTATATCCAAAACGAATTTTAAAATTTCAAAAGAATAATTTAAAAACTAATTTTTTACCTTAATTCTTATTTTTTATTCGAGATTTATTCTTTATGATGCTTGAAATGGTAGTTTTTTATCACATGCACAAGCGATCACTTAGAAGTGGCCAAATAGGTGTTAAAAATGCCTAATCTACCTAGAGGAGGTCAACCCTCACTGAGACGGCTACTCGGTTCTTGGTCTCGGATATTTAAGGATTACCTGGAGATAGGGTCAAATGAAATTGTGTCTACAGCTGACCCTTTTTGGTTATTACTAAGAATCAGGAATAGGGCAAAGATCAAATAAACACAATTTTGTTTGGGTTATGATAAGCCCTTATATAGAATGGTTTTTCAAAATTAATATTTTAAATAACTAACTAAATACAAACAATATCAATCCTCACTAATCTTTCCCTCAATCGAGAAAGTGTCAATTCTACTTGTCTTATGCTTAACTAAATAGATTAAACCTTTTTTTATGTGGGCCTACTGCATTGGTTTTCTACCTAGTCGGGTTATTATATTTTATTTCCAATTTTAACTAGGCTGAGGCCATCAGCTACTCATAGGCTTTCAAATTTTAGTGCCAATTTCACTGGAATGAAACCATTAGCTACTCTAAGGCTTTTTCATTTCAATGCCAATTTTGACATGTATGAAACTATTAACTACTCTTGGGCTATTTCATTTCAATAGGGATGAAACTATTAGCTACTCTTAGGCTTTTCTCTTTATGTGGGCAAACTTCATTGGTCTTTTGCCTAACTAAATGAAGATAACTTAAAAAATCTCTATCTAATCTTTTACCTAGTTAAATGAAGTTGAATCAAAACCTACTTCATCAACTTCCACATAGTTGAATAAAGAGGACACCTTACTTCACCAGTTTTCAACCTATCCAAGTGAAAACTTAGTTGATCTTCCACTTAATTGGATGAAATTGACTCAAAACCTACTTTGCCAACCTTTCATATAGTTAAATGAAGAGGATATTTGATTCCACTAGTTTTCAAGCTAACCAAGTGAAAAAAACTAGAAAAACTCTATTAATCTTCCACCTAATCGGATGAAACTGATTCAAAAACCTACTTTATTAAACTTTCACATAGTCAAATGAAAAGGACATTTAGTTCTACTGGTTTTTAACCTAATCGAGTGAAAACTTTATCAATCTTTTACTTAATTGGATAAAATTGACTTAAAACCTACTTCACCAACCTTTCATATAGTCAAATGAAGAGAACATTCGACTCTACCAGTTTTTAGGCTAACCTCAATTTACTAACCTTCCACCTAGTCAAATGAAGAAGACATCTAACTCCACTAATTTTTAACCTACTCAAGTGAAAACTCTATTGATCTTCTATTTAATCGAATGAAGCTAACTCAAAGCCTACTTCACCTTCATCAATTTTTAGTCTAACCAAGTGTAAGGTCAATTGATCTTTTGCCCAATCAGGTGAAACAAACTCAAACCTTACTTCACTAACCTTTCACATAGTCGAATGAAAAAGACATATGACTTTATTGAATTTTAACCTAAGTGAAAACTCCATCGATCTTTTGCTTAACAGATAAAACTAACTCAAAACCTATTTTCAATGACCTTCCATATAGTCAATTGAAAAAGACATTTGACTCCACCAGTTTTCAAGCTAACCAAGTAAAGAAAACTTAAAGAAACCCTGTCAATCTTCTGTCTAATCAAATAAAGTTGACAAAGAATTTGAAATATCATGAAGATTAATCTTCACATATATTGGCAAAGCCTTATCTTTTTTAGCCTCATTTTTATCAATTTCTCTTGTTCTTGATGATTGCTACTGAAGTTTTAAATTGTTAAAAGGCAAATTCATGTTCACCCTATGAAATCCTTCTTTTAATCTTGATTTCAAGAATCTAAGAATTATTTGGTTTTTCTTGAAAGGTCAACAAATATTGAATTAATGTTTATCAATTCAAGGATACAACCTTATGTAGTTGGATAAGAGTCAACATTTTACTACTTGAAGCACATTCAGGTAATCTCATTAAAATCATGAAAAGTATCAAAGTTTATCTAAATTTTAGGATTTATGGAATGAGATCTTTTTCTCATTCTAACCTAGGAAGAGATCTACTTGATTAAAAGTTATGGAAATTTTAGAATAATTTCAACCATGAATTTTCCAATATCAAGGATAATGGATATGACATCTTTATCTCTTAATGTTAAGGCTTTCTTATGCTTGATGATCACTATTTGGGACATCTTTGAATAAGATGAGAAATTGAATTTAAAGGACTAAATGGTGTGGCACTGCTAAAATTTAACTTAAAAAAAATGGTACAAGAAAGTCAAAGTTCATCATGACTAAGTTCAAATGGATTTTTCATAAGAATTCCTTGAAAAGCAAACAATCAAGTTATAACATCCTTTTAATCTTTAAATACAAAAGCTCGATAGGTGTTAAACTAATGTTACTAAACATTAGGTCTCAAGAGGTTAATTTGGAAGGCCCTTGGTAAGCACCAGTTCTTAAGGTTGAACATAAAAGTTTTAAAAATGTTATCATAAGTCAAATCAATATTTGGGCTTTTAACTTAACCTTTTACTGATGTTGTGAAATTTTTAAAGGTTTGGGTCATTTCTAGATTAGCATGGAAAAGTTTTTTTTCTTAGGTGGCTATTTTTTTCTGTTTAGGAGTGATTCCAAACCCTTTGAGTTTTCTTTAGACTATTTTTTTGGGGTTTTTACCTTAGAACTTCATTCGTGTTCTTCTTTTTTCTTTTCTTTTGATCTTTTTTTTTCTAATTGATTGCCCTATCATATTCTTGAAGACTCAAAATCATCTAAAAAGATGAGTTGTTAAAGAGCTTCCTAAAAATGGCTTGACAGCTCAAAGAGATATGCTTGATGAAATAGTCTTTGTAGCTCTATAACATAGGCCATACATAGTTTAGAAAGAAAAGATAAATAAGTCCAAATCAAGTATTTAAGGGTAACTAAATCAAGGATCATTTCTCTCTAAAAAGATTCCCATTTGGCATGTCTTTCAAGATAAAAATAAATTTTGTTTCTTAATATTTTCTTGCTTTTAATTTTTCTCTACTTCTCTTCGCTTTTTTCTTTATCTTGTTCTCTCCAGTCTTCATTATGAAAGAACTTAAAATTTGAACTTGAATCGGACTTCAAAATTTATCTTGTGACAATCAGTTTGTTTTTCTTGTAACTTTAGGATGGGATTTACTCCCTTTGATTTTGAAGCTTTACTTTACCTTGCACCTAGTATGGAGGGTGATCTTTGATTAAAGTTTTAAAGAAAGAAACAAAAAAATATTTATTAGGCTCAAAGGGGGACTGTAAAGGAATAATTTTTATCTATTTTGTGAATGGATAATGAAAGATGGCCACTTTTCATCCCAAACAAAACTATTTGAACTATTGAGCTTTTCGTTAGAAAAAAATGATCATTTTGAGTACCTTAATAACATGATGCTGCATTCAAATTTTTTTCTTGAAACTTTTTCTGGTTTTTAATTCTTTTCAATGTTTTGGCTTAATGTATGCCCTTCGACATTATAAATTTCATAGCCACCAATAAATCTTGGTTTTGGTTGGGTTCTTATGAAAGAAATCAAGTTAGCATGGGGAACACCATGAATTTCACATCTTATTTATTAGGCATTGGATTGAAAAGGTTTTATCCCAAAGAGAAAGGTGTTTTCGACTCATGTTTGTTTTCATTCTTCTTAAATCAAGATTTGGAAGAGTGTCATGGAAGTTGTGGTAAAGGTTATCTAAATAAATTTAAAAGATCTAAAAAAACCATCATTACTTTAACACATGCCAAACTATCGGCATTTGAATCTTTAGGAGCATCACTTATATGTTCAGCCCTCAAAGAATCCAAAATGGAACATTGGGTTTGAAAAGTTTATAGTTGAAAGCCCAGGACAATTATATAAATGAAGGTGAAGGACCCTTCTGAAAAAGTTTAATTTAATGGTGATCACCTCCCCAAATCAAATTTTTTTGAAATATTCTCATTACCCTGGATATTGGATATCATTATTAACAAAATTCACGGCCTATGATAGGATGCTTGATGTTTATTCATTCATTTTAAAATTTATAGTTTTTAAAAATAAGGGTATAGAGTTTCAAAGTTAAGATACCATAAGGTCGATGACCCTTAAACCAATCATCCTTGATAAGTGTCCACCAACTTTTAAAATTTAGTTAGGTCAACATCCCTAAGGGCTTTTACTTTACTTTTTAATGCATAGTAGTTTTTCATGGAATGACTTTCTGCCCCTTCATGATACTCACATCTAATAGTCAGATTATACCATTCTAGAAAAGGAGTTCTTCTAGGCTTTGTTGGGGCAGCAGAGATAAAAAATCTAAACGGGTGAAGGAAAGAGCTCGATGTAGGAAATTGGTGGGGCATGATACACCTTTATCCTCTTTCTTTTTTGCTCATGAGAATTGTTTGAACTATTTCTCGAGTTCTTTTGCCTTTTAGAACTCTAGGTCAAAAATGTTTATGTAAAGAGCTATAGGATATGGAAATGAACTCGCTAAGTCCATTGAGTTAAAAAAGACTAGGGGTGAGGAAGCAGTCTAAGTGGATTTCCTCGCTTTCTTGACTTTCTATGGTTTTGGCTTCCATCAGCTGTGACTTGTTGGCATTTATTGATAGGATTATTTCCTTATTCCATATATGCCTCTAGATTGGTATCCATGATCCTTCTAATTTTTATGCCATGTTCGATTTTTTAGAGCAGATAAAACGTCTTTAAACTCAAAATAAGCATTTTTGACCAACTTGCCATAGTGAAGGGCAGTTGGATGCGGAAGGCTACATCTTTCCATCTATAGGTATATTCTTTGTAGCTTTTATCAGGATTCTTTCTCATGTTTTAAAGGGTTCCTTGATCTGGAGTAATTTCCAACCTATGCTCATATTATCATAAAAATACTCGACTCACATCCCTCCATGTGCACACATAGCCTTTTTCTAATTAGGAGTACTATTCTAATACTACCTTAGTTAGGTTTTTCATATCTAATATTCCTGTGACAATACGTCATCAAATAGGCCTTGGGACATATGAGTCCATAGTACTTTTATAACTTTAAAATTTTAAAACTTTGGTAGGATAATCAGATCTGAAATTAGACCTAGATTATCAACATCAAGACTGCTATGGAGCTCAGCCTTATTTATAGCCTTGAGTTTTCTTTCAAAATGCTGTAATTTTTCTTTTGGTTTTTATTTTGGCATGTTCTTGGTCTTCTACTTAAGCCTTTCTTCCTCGTTAAAGTTAGGGACCATCGAATCTTCATGTGTGATGATGGTTTTAGCATCTGCCCTTGGTGAGAGGGCATCAAGATTAACATGGATGGCCAGTGCCGAATTATTTCAGGCACATGTTGGGCATTCATTGGTTGCATATTTTAGGCATTCACTGGCTATGTATCTTGAACATTAGCCAGTTGCCTTTTAGCTTGTACTCCCTTAGATTCCCTAGCAGATGTGTTAATAATACTTTCTAGGTGCTGATGGATTGGCTCTCTTACCCTGAGTAGTTCCATCCATCTTGCAGTTTATGCTTATATTGCTTCTTGTTGTTTCATCTAGTGATTCCCTATTATTCCACCTAAAAAATAAGAAAAAAAGCTTGAATCTGTTTGCATGAATATGCATGTGCCATGTGCCTTGTTAACATCAATCTTTATCAATATCCTTGTATGGAAATTAATGATTGGAAAGCTAGGTGTATGCATGAATAAATATATGAATAGGCATCACTCATTGAAATAGACTAGGTGTGGAGCAATTAACTAAGTATCAAACATGGAGATTATTGTAGAGGCATGAATTTAAGGAATTCGAATCTTAATTCAACAATATTGTTTCATCAATTAAAAACTCTCTGAATTCATTCATCCATTGTTGGCATATGAAACCACCTCTACAAGATTCAAAAAGTAAAAGTAATAGATGACTACTCTTGCAAATGTTTTATTTTCCTAACTCTGTTAATGCTTCTAGGGAATCCTTGCAAATCTTAATCATTCCTTTTCAGCCATATATTTATAAAGCCCATAAAGTAGCCAAAATATTATCTTTGTGATCACTTTATTGCCCTAGATATTCTAATACTTCCATTAATGCGATAGGAGTTTAGCAATAGTATTCGACCTTAGTTCGACTAGGAGTACATCAGCATTGAGTAGAATTTGCACTTTTTTTGGAACACATGGCATTTTTTTTATAGTATGCCCATGTAATGCCATATAGTATTTGCAATGTTCATTAATGTCATAAAGAGGGTTTGTAGGGAGGAATGTGCATGGAAACACTTAGTTGATTTTGGAACAAGAGAGAGTACAATTTAGTATAAGTTAGTGGGATCAAATCTAATTTGCAATTCCTTCATGGTTTTTTCTCAATATAGTCACTAGAAGGTAACATGGTAGCACTAGGAAGACCAACAGGGTTGAAGGGTAGGCTAGTCTACACAGATGCAAAATTGGGCAGCTTTGCTTCACTCATGTGAATAGACTAGGGATTAGAATCTTCGTCTGGCAGTATACTCAATCCAGTCTTTAAGTCTTCAAGTGCCAAAGGTTGGGTTAAAGACATTGGGGATTATTAGGGATCACCCAAACTACTTTTGATGATTTTTGTCAATTTGAACAATTGTTCCATCACTTTTCAGATGTCATGTCCCATTATTCCAACTACTCCCTCCAAGGTATTTATTCATGCTTCTAATCGATCTCCTAGACTCTAATTTTATGGATTCATCGAGGATATGGATGTTCTAGGACCCTTGACTATTTTTACTGGTCTATTAAGTAGATTTTTTGTTCAACGAACTTCACGACCAAACTTTTCTTAGATGGTCTCCAATATGTTGATTTTTGCCTTTAAATTGTTATCCATGTCTTGATCCTTTAAATGTAATGAATAGAATGAATTTAGCACATTATGGAAATTATGAATGCATGAGTACATAAATAAATGAAGATCTGAACCTTGTAGATATGAAATATTTAAATGAATTTACAAGTCCTTCTGGGATATGAATGTCATGTAAAAAATTGAAAACGAAAAAAATATCGTAACACTATCTTTTCTATTTTCTTTAGATCAAAAAGCTTTAAAATTTAAATCAATCTGATTTTGATTTTGGTTTTTCTTCTTTCTCTCATTTTTTATTTTTCTTGATTTTTTCTCTCATTTTTTCTCATTTTTGTTCTTGCTCTTTTTTATTTTAATTCTTTTTCATTTTATCTTTTTGAAATGAGAGGTTCATGTCTTTTTTTATTTAACTTAAGACGGAGTCCTTGAAGTCCATTTTTTTATCTTAAAAATTTTTATCAAAAATGATAGAAAGCAAAAATTGCTTCGAGAAGATTTATCAAGACAACACAATATACATTTATTGCTATCAAGAAAATCAAATTTTAAGAGTAAAAGGTTAGAAGCATTCCCTCGTGTGTACTTAATTTGGTAACCTCTAAAACTATGTATAGCTCTAACTTGGTGGGGTCTTTACGGTTTATTACATGAAGTTCGGGTTGAAATTCTAAACAGGTTCTTTAATTGTTCCTTTAGTTTGGAAAAAACTGACAAGGTACCTTAATCCTTACCCATCATGGGTTTATGTTAGAAAGGGTTCAATTTGAGTGGTGTTTTCTTTTATGCCTACAACGAGGGTAACACCTCAAGCAGGTGTAGGAATTTACACCCGGTAGGTTATTCACTATCTCAGACAGAGGCTAACACCTTTGAAGGCTAAGCTAGTTCACCCCCTCCTAAAATATTAGGTACCTATACCCCTTCTATATGCATGGAAGAGATTCTAAAGGTATGCATGTGTACAGTGTGTGTGGGGGAATGAACAAACCTTTCATTACATAATATTAAATATAAAACCCTTATGCTAAATTCCCTATAAAATATATAAAAATAAACAGATAAACGAAAAGGGTTAGTGAAAAATATGAACAATATATACCTGAATTTCCATATAAATTAAAAAAGATAAAAAAATTTTTATTTTACAAATACCAAGAATTATAATTGAATACCAGTTGAAATCAAATCAATCAAAATTTAATTAGCATGTAGTTAATTTTAGGCCTAACTCTCTAACCTGTCTCCAGTGGAGTTGCCAAGCTGTTGCAACGGCTGAAATCAAATCAATCAAAATTTAATTAGCATGCAATTAATTTTAGGCCTAACTCTCTAACCTGTCTCCAGTGGAGTTGCCAAGTTGTTGCAACATGGCCAGGATATGAAACTTGACTAGCTAGACTTAAAAAGGCAAGTGTACCCCTTGTTCTTATATTTATCTATATATCATTATTTTTTCATGCTTAGGGACCAAACTGTCGAGATGAATCACTTACTCGACTTAATAATGAAATGACCATTATTTTGGAGTCGCCACAAATCTGTTTTGGCTAGATGCGACTGGTCACCTCTCAAAGTTCGTACTTCAAGGGTTACAAAACCCACGAAAACAAACTTTGAGGTCTACATCTATACCAGAGATTGCATGAAAGGGTTTGGGAGCTTGTTACAATCATGAGTAAGGATCGATCCCTCTCATATTGCATAAAAATCAAAACCTTATTAATTACATGTTAATTTAAAATTTGATTTTTATTCAATTTCAATATCTGGTATTCAATTTTACTTTCAATATTTCAAAATTTCCTAATCCCACATTTATTATTCTACTTGAGAAAACCTAGTTTTTTTTTATTTTTCTAAAATCAAAATATCTTTCACATCCCATCGGAGGACTGAAGGAATACCATTCCCCGTCGAATGACTGAAGGAATATGAAAGGTTTTATTTTTACAAAATTGAAAAAATATCTTTTGCAACCCATCAAAAGATTGAAGCAATACAAAAGGTTTTATTTTTATGAAATTTGAAAAATCTTGATTCTGCTCATTAAAAAAGAATTTTTCATTATTAAAATAATCCATGAAATCCTTTTTTATATGCTGGAAGACATTCCATGTAGCATTTCAACATTAAAGACATTGCTTTCATTTTTAAAAATTATAATTTTATCATAAATAATAGAAAAACTTATCCTAAGACTCGATCTGAAAAAAGGTACAAAACTAGACTTTAAGGACTTATAGCTGGTCGAATAAACCAAAATGTCTCCTAAAGTGCACCTTTGAAATGTAAGTATCCCAGTGACTTTAAAAGACTTAGTTCCAAAGTAGATTACTAAAAGTCCTTAAGGTATACCTTTGATGTGAACATATCTCGATAACCCTAAAGGATTAAATGTCATTATAAAAGGATGAACCTTTGATAATATTATAAAAAGCAAACCTATCCTGATTATGCACCTTTGACGTATCAGTATCTTGGTGATCATAAAAGACTCGATTTAAGGTAAATTATCAAAATATCCTTAAGGTGTACCTTTGACATGAAAGTATCTAAGTAACCCTAAAAGACTCAATATCGCTATAAAAAGGATGAAACTATCCCTATTATGTACCTTTGACATATCAGTATCCTAGTGATCATAAAGTCAAGTATGCCAATAACCCTAAAGGACTAAAAATCATCATGAAATGACAATCATACCCTTAATGGGTAACTTAGACATCAAAATTGACCTAAAAGGCAAAAATTGCTAATGGGTCCTTATTTTTTTTAAATCACATATTAATCCCAAAATGGGTAAAACTGCTAGAAATGTCTCTAACATGTCCAAAATACCCTAAATGGGTATTTTTAAAAGATCTATTTAACCGTAAGTACAAGGTTTTACTATATGGCTCAATATTTTTTGAATTTTACATAATGGTCCTTAAATGAAACAAAATACATAATCAAACATCAAACATATCAAAATTAACATAGAAAATTCACCAAATAATCCATGAACCATTTGGGCAAGCACTTTTGGCCTCAAAACAATTCTTTTTGGTTCTTACAAATAAGTCCCTTAACTTTCTAAAATTGCAACAAGGCCCTTGAAAGCAAAAAATGCATAGTATTCATTTCAACATGAAAAATATGCATGAAAACACCTCTAAAAGTGCGACAAGGGTTTGGCTAAGCCAAAATGTTCTTACAAAAGTTTCTTTTGATTTTGCAATTTAGCCCCTATATTTTTTGTAATTATAAAATAGCACTAAAAAGATCAAAAACTTCACCAAATCACATATAAAAGATTCGATTTAGCTTAGATGTACCTATCCATGGCCTTACAAAATTTTGGGAAATTATTTTTGGATGCTCACAACTTTCAAACACTACAAAGTAGCCCTAAATCACGAAATCGTGAAATGAAATTTCATCAAAGGCTGTAATCATATTCGGCCAAGCTTAAAACACAAAAAATAAATTTCTATTTTTGGCATAAACACATATCATAATTTCTACCAAGCTTAAATTATCATCAACATATGTGAAATCATGAAAAAATGGACATATAAGCATACTTTATCAAATATTCACATGAAAATACCAAGGAAAATAACATAATCATCAACATATCTACATGATAAGAGTAGCAACATATCCATAAATACATATTTTGTTGATGAAAATCAAACTTTTGTTAAGAAAAAAAATCAAATTTAACAATTAAATCAAGAAAATTGCTCATGGCTTTCACTTTGCCTTTCAACATGGATCAAAATCCATGAATACAAGTGATCATTAAGCTCACTAAAAGGAAGAAATACGATCTTAAAAAATTGAAGATAAGAAAAAATCTAAATATTTTTACATGAAACTACCTTAAAGCTTGAAATTCTTGAAAAAGCTTGAAAATTACTTAAGAAAATGGCCAATTTTTGCTATGGAAGCCATTCTTTTTAAAACACAACATTCTCCTCTATTTATAAAGGGGAAGATCCAACCAAGGGATGAAAAAAATCCCTTGGCCAAAATTTTTCTTTTCTTTTCTTTTTTTCATTTTATCTTTTTACTTGATATTTTATTTAAGGTAAGAATAAATTTTTTTGTCTTTTGTATGACTCACCATATATTAGTCATCATCTAAATCTTAGGCTTCATGATTATTATGAAAAAAAAATCTTAATTGGATAAAAATGAATTGGAAGGATTGATTGTAACAAATTAAAAATTATGTAATCAATAAATGAAATTTCATGTAATAAATTCAATTAAGAATTTAATTAGATGAAAAGCCCACTTGAATATCCGTAAAAAAATTTTTGGTCCTAAAGAATTAAAATAATTTTTGAGAGAAAGAAAATGTTAATAGGCCTTGCTGGAAAATTTGAATCGGCTTGTTTGGCTTGTTGAAAATTCAAAATGGGCTTGTTGGGAAAATCAAAATAGGCTTATTGAGCTTGTTAGAAAACAAAAATGGACTTATTGGGCTTGTTGGGAGATTAATGGGCTTATTTGGCCTATTAGTAAAATTTAAAAGTTTTAAGCTCATTAAAAAATGGCATAAAATAAAATTAATAAAATTTCCCTATAAAAATTCCAAGTCTTGAACTTTAAAAGGAAATTTTTAGAAATTTTATATGCATGAAAAAGGCAATTAAAAATTTCAAACTCCTAAAAACTTACAAGAAAGATCCTTGTAGAAGAAAATTGATATTTAATAAAAATGAATTGGAATTTCAAAAACCTACATCCAAGCTATTATATTGAAATACGTAAAAATATTTAAAATTTTAAATTCCAAAAAATTTACAAATAAAAAGTTTATATTTTGGAGATGAAAAAATTTTAAAAATAAGTTCAAATTTATAAAATTGAATTAAATTCAATAAATAACTAAAAATATTAATCAATAAAAATATAAATGAAAGCTTAAACTTTGGAAGAAATTTTACCAAAAAAATTTTGTAAGCATAACACTTGTGGTACAGTAAAAAATTCAAAATTAATGAATAAATTTAACAACTCGACATCTTGTGGTATAATGCCAACATGGATTTTTTTGTTGAATATTTTTTATTTTTTAGACTGAGTATCACCATAAATATTACACCAATATCAGTAAAAATATACGATAGTGAACTCTTAAAATTTCATGAAAAATTTTGAAAAATCACTAAAATCGAAAATTTAACCTAATGTCATAACCAAGAATTAATTTTAAATTTTTAAAAGAATAAATTTAAAAACTAATTTCCTGCATTAATACTCATCTTTTTTATTTGAGATTTGTTCTTTGTGATCCTCAAAATAGTTATTTTTTTATCATGTGCACAAGCAGTCATTTAGGCATAACCATATAGGTCTTAAAAACACACAATCCACCAGGAGAAGGCTAAGACATACCAGGGTAGCCATTAAGCTCTTGGACTTGGATCTTTAAAGACTATCGGGGAATGGGTTTGGACAAAATTTGGTGTCCACAATTATGATCTAAACTAGCCAAAATCCTTAAAAGTTTTGTCATTGAATACCAAACAACACTCACCTAAGAACTTAGAACCCAAAGGCATGAGTCTTGCCATAGTCGACACATTCAACGACAAGCCAATTGAGTATAAATGTTCAATCACAATAATTAGTAACCAAAAATTTTGTTTGGGACAAAGCTCAAGGTTTAGATTCCTCCAATCACACCTTCTTTAGTTTCCTAACGAGCATTTCTTTAAAATCTCCAACTGATTTTGGAGTCAAGACTAGAAATTTGAATTTATCGTCAGCATTTAGCTCTTCTAAATTGGGTGTTTCTATGCTTATGAAGGATTCTCCTTGGATCTTCAATGGATGTCTTTTTGTTAGGGAAATAAAGCTCTCTAAGGATTATACATATGTGATATCCTAAGTCCCTAAGTCCAAATTTTTTATAAAATTATAAATTAAAACTGTTTTTTAAATTTCTTTGTTAGGATAATTTAAATTTCTTTTTTGTTTTTTGCAAAATTTAATAAATTAACATGACAAGTATCATGTTTTAATGGGCTATCAAGAAAAAAATTTGAAAAACATAATGGAGTTACCCTGAGTACTATTTTAATAGATGAGTGAATAGTTTAAGTATTCAAATCAATATTTTAAAGTAAAGGTACCACATTGACAATTTTGCTAAAGTTCAGAGGCCATTTGTGGCATTAGCCCTTAAATCTATAACAAGAATAATGCAATGTGAATATAAAAAATGAATAAGTAAGAAAATGGACAAGGTTTATTTTGAATGAAAGGACACCATTTCAGATATAAAAGGATATACTTTAATATTTTGATTTTTAGGTTATAGTATTCTAGACGAGAGATATTTAGACTTTCTTAATTAAACTCACTTGAAGTTTTTTTAAGTAAATCCTTATGCTTTGACATCCTTTAAGCTCCATAGAGTGCTTTTGATTGAACTTTGCTTTTTGTTTGAGTCTAAGATGTTACTTGCCTTCTTAGCCTTCTTTTTTTAACTTATTTTGTACTTAAGCCTCTCTTTCAAGTTTTCAAGTTGAGTGCCTATTTTTTTGGCTTCAAGCCACCCTTTTGGGCTTTCGACTTAAACTTTTCCATTTTTTTCTTTTTTTTTGTTTGTTTTGTTGTTTTTTCTTTAGCTTTAAGATGCTCTTCTTTGGTTTTCATCCTAAAACTTTCCTTTCTTCTTGGGTTTTCATCCTAAGCATAGTTCTCTTTTACCTTATTGGCATAGTACTTTATTAAGATAAACACCCTTTTGGAGAAAACTTTTTTCACACATATAGACTTTTCTAATTAGGGTTCACTTGTCATAATCTTTTTGAATAGGGAGAATTTTTTTCACCACTAGTTCTCTTGTATGAAATTGTCAGGATGAGCTTTCTTATCATGAGCTTGTATCATATTTTTTGGTACATTTACCTGTGAAAAATTATCTTCATCATTTTTTTCTCAATACAATTCAATATCTTATATCAGGCTTTGACCAACTCCACTTTTGTCACAAAAAGTAAAAAAAGATCTAGGCATTGATGGGTAGACCTCTTCTATTTAGTGCACCAAGTAAAATGGTGTGGCTTCTATAATAGATGCTCGTACTAAAGTGTAGTATATTGAGGAGCAAAAAGCAACTTCTAGTGCTAATCTTTATAGGTGTCCATCATCTTCTCAGCTATCTTCTTCATGTTTTTTTACCCATTTCCATGACTCTATTCATTCATGGATGATAAGATGTCAAGTTGTGATGTTTAATTTAGACTTGGGCATACACTTTTTTCATTATTTTTTTTAAGTTAAGAGCATTGTTAGAGATAATTTTTTTAGGAAGCACGTATCGACATCTAATCTTCTTTTTAATAAACTTACAAATTACATTGGCAAATGAAGTGGCTTTAATCCATTTTGTGAAATTTAATGACACCAAGATGATAGATGCCCATTGAAAGTATTCTAGGTGATTGGCCTAATCAAATCCATCTTCTACATTAAGAAAGGATAAAGAGCCTTTTTGACATGTAAAGGTGAAACAAAAGCATGAATTTCATTTGCGTAAATCTAGCATTTATGGCACTTTTCAGGTGTAGTTATGCAATCACCCTCCATGGTTAGCTAACTATATCAAGTCTTCATGATTTGTTTAGCTATCATGAAATAGTTGGCACAGGTTTTGCATATCCCTTCACAAATTTATTTAAAAATTCTTAGCTTCAGCAAAGATCACACATGTTAACATCACTTGATTTTTCCTTATTTTATATAAAATCTCTTATAGAAGACAAAGCCTATTGCTATTCTTCATAGAGTTATTTTATCATTCTCCATCCTTACTCTGGGTATTATTGATTCTTGACATATTGTAAGATATCACGGTATAAAAGGCGATTGTCTATCTCCTCTTCAAACTAATGGGTTGGAGACATGTACATGCTTATCTTAATTGGCATAACTTTAACTCTTTTATCCACTGTAAACATTATTGTTATGGAGCCGAAGCATTTTCCATATAATTTTCCTCTCATGGAAAGTGTTTGAAATTTATTTCGTCAAACACTTCCATAAATTTCAATATAACTTCATATATCAGATCAAATTCACGTCCTGAGTTTCCCATTTTTTACGCAACTAATAAATTATCAATGGTCTCTAAAGACTCCTAACTTTTTGATTTTTTATTTGATGGCAGCTTATAACCCTATGAAATAGGCTTCATGTTATGGCATGTTATTGGTACAATCGAAATCTAATTTGTAGTGAAAGGGTAATGGTCCTTTTATGGTGATATTAACACAACACCAATTCTATCCTTAAAACATTTAAGGCATCATCAAAGTTCATCTTTGAAGGGTTTTTTTTTTAAATGACTTTTTTTATCTTGCAAATCGCACATCAAATCTTTTGTGTAAAAAATCAAAGTTCAAGGGCTCGTAATCTTCCACTACTCTGCTTGCCAAGAAATCGATTATTATACTACTTTGTTTAATTGTTTGATTCACATAGATATGGTCATACTCAGAAAGCAAGACCTTATTGTCCTTCTCGATGATGAAGGTGCCACAAACGTGTGCTTGATAGGGTTGAGTTTGGCGATTAGCCATGTTGTGTGAAACAACATATATTATTTATGTTTGTGATTTGTTGAAGTTAATGCTTAATAGAACTTTTTGAGTGATAAGTACTTTGACTTTTATTTGATAAACATTTTATTAAGATAGTAGACAACTTGCTCTTTCTTTCCAGTCTTGTCATGCTATCATAACATAAAACCCATAGATTTGTCAATCCTATCAAGTATAATATCAACAGTATTCAAGGATTGGTAGTACTAGCACCAATGAGTTTTAACAAGTAATGTTTAACTTTATCAAAGGCTTTTTCTTGGCACCCTTTATTAGGTTACTTTTCCAAAGAAGATTGAATATCAGATTAGACTTATCAATAAGCTTGGATGTGAATAGGATTTTATAGTTTAACTACTAAAAAAACTCTCCATTTTTTTTGTGTATAAGGTTGTAATAACTTTTAAATAACTTTAATCTTGTCCAAGTCAATCTCATCTTAAATTCTCGTCATACTTGTAATGAATCCTAACAACTTTCCTAATGTAACTCCAAAAGTACATGTTGCTAGGTTGAGTTTGAGTTAAAACGTTTTTGACATTTCAAAGAGCTTTTTAGTTTCTTTCCTCTTTTTTAGTTTAAGTTGTTTTCTCTAGATTATTCAAAACTATATTTATCTAGTTATAACTATAAAGGGCAACGATGAAGCTCAAAAACTGATGTCTAATAGAAACATCAATGAGTCTTTTGACAGATGGTAAAGGGAAACTATCCTTAGGTGAGAGTTATTTAAATTAGTGAAGTCGACATATATTCATCATTTTCATTCGCTTTCTTCAACATAATCATGTTGGCCAACCATGCAGGGTATTGTGCTCTCTTGATATAACTAAAAATAAGCAGATTTTTATTTTTCTCTGATCATTTGTACCTTTTTTGAGGTAAATTATCTTTTTTTTTTTGTTTGATAGGCTTTATGTTAAGGTCTATTTAGGAAAGTTCATGATGATTTGGGCATTTATTCCAAGGATGTCTACTATAAATGGAGCAAATAGTTTAATATTCTCTTGCAAGTGTGTCAAGTAGTTCTTTGCCCTAGGGTGTAAAGAAACTCCAATGTTTAAGGAAAAATAAAGGTTATTTTCATATAAGGAGATTGTTTATTCTTTACAGGTGGGGCTTTGTAGTACTTTAAGTCCTATCTACTATTTAGTGTTTCAAATGTTAGTGTTGGGGTAAGTGGTGTTAGTATATGCCTTTGAATTGGGACTTGCGATATATATAATCAATTAACTGCACACTAATTAGTAGCTCTTTTAACACACGATTTCTTTCATGTTGTGGCATGATTGGATATCATGAAAACTCTAATTTGATGAAGCTCAAGGAACTTGAAAGGCCTTGTAAAGGGTTGCAATTATGAAATCCTTATGCATCAAAGCAAAGTTCTTTAAAACATTCCTGGTCATTATGTTGTCAAGATAGGACATTGACAATGGTTAAAGATCGATGCATATTATGCCTTCTTATTTATGAAGTAACCCTTCTAGGTTAAAGTGTGTAAGATACAGGGGATGGCATAAAGTTGCTTGTCTAGTGGAAAGAAGTTCATTGAGTGTGGCTCATATAAGACTCTATTTGGTATTAGTCACTTAAGTGTCTATGGAATGTGCTTTCATGTGCTAGTGGTGTATAATAGTCTTCATACTTATGATACCAGGTAATCTTGTATAGGGAATGCCATACTTTGATTTTATCATAAAGTGTTCCATTTTGATAGATATCGAAGGTAGGGTGATTTTGGGTATAGCATGAAGCACACAATGATGGATGAGCGATCTAAATAGGATTCACCACTCCTAGTAACATTAGTGACATATCCTGAATGATTTTAACTATGGGTAATTAGATTAAAGTCTCTGGCCAAAACATAGTGAATTATGAGGAATCTTTTTTTTTTATAGATTCATAATCATTAACCATGAGTTAAAAGATCTAACATAGATTGAAGCATGAGTAGACACTATCCTATGCTTATGCTAATTTAGGGAAACATGGTGCAAAAATAGTGTTACACAGATACACAAGTTATTGAACAGTTTTAATAAGGTCAAATTGACTTTTTAATATTTTATTGGTCATGATGGGTTGCTAGATCTCGCTCTTAATATATGGACATGATTAATAAAATTAATTATGTCTATAGACACACTATTTTATCTAGGCCCTTTTGAATAAACCATGCCCAATTCGAGACTTTTAAGTGAAATGCACCTATTTCTTTTCCCAAGCCAATTTTAAACATCTTAAGACTTAAATAGAAGGTAATAAAATAAAATAATAAAAATAAAAAATGGAGATGACTGTTGGGTGCTGTCGCCAAGCACTATAGGCAACACAGTGCTAGGTGAAAAATTTTTTTTGGGATAATTTGAAATGCCTAAGAACTACTTTTAAAAAATGTAAAAAGTTATCATTTATTAATGTATGGATATATCATCAAGTTTTGGTCATTCAAGGCACTGTTAAAGTCATTTGGAAGAGCACGATTCATTTCCCATCATTCATAGCTATGGTGAAGTGTTTGAAGAGTCAAAGATATAAAGAATTTGCATTTTTGCATCCAAGTCTCAATACATGGCCACTAGGTATTTTCAAAATCTTGTTATTGTATCAATACAAAAGGGCATGTATCAATACTTAAGGTGGTGTATCAATACCAAGTGTTTGTATTGATGCATGTTTATGTCATAGCTAAAATCATGATTTTTGGCCAAAATGTATTGAAACTCAAGTGGGACTATCGATACAGCCTTTGTGGTATTGGTACTCGCCATGTAATCTTGAGATTGGAAGGCAAAATTTGCTCTTTGTATCAATACAGAGCTCTTTGCTTCAAAACTGAAACGCAAAATTTACTCTATATATCATTATAAATTTCTTTGTATCAATATAGGCAGACATTTTTGCCTAGTTTTTCCTATTTTAGCCTTTCTACCATTGATTAAAAATCCAATTTGACCTTGCTTTTTGCAAAAAAAAAAAAAATCATTAAAATTCACACCAAGCCTTAGCATTAGACTTATTATTGGATTAAATGAATCTTTGAGGCAAAAAATGACTAGAAAATGGGACGTTTTTGTGGAAAACATGGTTTGCTTTGGGGTATGCCTTGCTTTTCTCCATCGATAGACTTCCTCAGCCTCTCTAATTGACCACCCTAGTTGTTAAAGCCAATGAAAATTCAGCCAGCTAAGCATAGTACCAAGGGCTGCTATGTGGTACATAGGGAAAACCCTATAATAACCTTATTTTTTGGCTCGTAAACCTTTGGTTGAGCATTTCCATATACAAAAGCCAACTTTGGCTTAACAATAGACGTTTTACACTTTCCAAAAAAAAAAACACTCCCCAACCACTAAAAAATAAAAAATCACTCTTTATTTTTGTAGCTCTTTTAAACCACCACCCAAAAACCTTTAAAACCTTTTCTTTCCATCAATTACACTCTTCAATCATCCCTCTGTTGATATTATAGCCCTTAAGCTCTTTATTTTCATTCCTTTCTTGCTAACTAATAGCAAAGGAAAGGAAGAAAGTGAGCTATAAGTCTAAATACTTTTCTACTTAACATCTTAAGTAGGTTTTCAAGCCTTTGTGTATATTTCCTACTCTTCCTTCATTTTTTACTTTCCTTTAGCATTTGTATCAGTTAAGCGAGCCAAAATCTATGTGGCAATGACCCTTTTCAAGGAAGCTTCAAGCAGTTTATGGCTTTGTTTGTGGGAGGCTTAGGATTTTTGATACCATATTGTCTCATTTTCCATATTTTACAATGCTTGCATGTTTGGCTTCACTCAGAATCAAGTTTTAAATGATATTTGAAAATTCCAACAAAATTTTCTTTGCTTGAACATTTTGATACCATCTTCCAAGGCATGATTCTTGATGTCATTGATGAAGCTAGCATTTCAATTTACCTAAATCATTTTCTCATGTTTTTTTCATTACTTTTCATGTTAAAATATCATTTTTGTTTGTCTAAATATGTTGTCCATGTTCATTTTCATTAATGTCACATTTAGTTCACATGTTTGTCAAGATGTTAGCTTTTTGCTGTAAAAATATGATTTTCAAAAAAACCCCAAGTTAAGCCTACATTACATAAATTTAATGATTTGACCATTTGGTTTTTCAATCTTAGAGAAAAATTAAGTTTTCCATGTCTAGATTCATGGTCAAATGAGGTTAACTGTTCTGGTTGACAAAATAAAATAGCCTTTTCACTTGTTTTAAGGTACTTATGCCTCGATGTTGAGGTCTAATAACTTTACTAGTGACTTTAGTTAATGGGCTATTCCATCATCTCAAATTACTTCAGGATTGTGTGAACAAGATTGTGAAGCCACTATCATTGACGCTCTTTGTTATGGACATTCGTATATCCATAACCTAAGCCTAGTCCTAGAAAACCCAAAAACCAAAGAAGCTCATTTGTTTTGCTCTAGTAGCACTATAATCATGATTTGAAAGTTCATTTTTAGCCCTAAAACATTTTTCCAGAATTTCTTGATATTTTTTCCTTAAAGGGCATCAAATTAGCTTTCCAATGGTGTTTTGTTTTCCCTCGAATCATTCTGGATGAGAGAGTTATGATTTTTTGAAACTTTGCTATCTAGAACATCTAAAATTAGTGGTTTACATTCTGTTTGGACCACTTTAGCCCACCGATGATTCTTATAGATTTTTAAAATATTTTCCACAAAAATTTCAAGAAATTCTCCTTCTAGAAAGGTATTTCTTTTGATTTAATGATTCTGAATGAGGTCAAGGCGATTTTTAATATTTGTTACATGCTTTTCTTTGCACATGCTACTAGTGTTAAAGCAAACCCAACTTCAAAAATTAATTCCACTAAGAAAACGATTTTCTAAGATTTTTAGGATATTTTCATGTTAATACTTGTCAAGTGACCTTTCCAATGGTAAGTCGTTTACCTTCTAAAGCCTTCAAATGAACTCGAAACAAATTTGGGAAACTGATAGTGCAATGTTGTCCCCTTTTTTTGGACTTAAAGAATTAAACTAATTTCTCGAACTAATTTTTTAAGACTTTTGAATGCCTTAAAATGCATCCAATTAATTCCCCATAGAGTTGGGTGTCATAAAATAGGTTCCATGAGGCTCAGATCAAGGCCAGACAAAAAATTTTAATTTTTTCTTTGACACAAATTATCGATTTTAATTTTAAAGTACTTATTTTCCTTAAAGAATATCTCTTTTTAAAAAAAAAACCACTAAAAATTTTTGTCTTTGGGGATACTTTAACCCCATCTTCTGAGGGGTACTATAACTCTGCTTTTACAAGCTTCATTCAAATTTTAGAAATTCACTAAAAGTTTCATCATTAGGATACTCCAACCCTATCTTTCATGGGAATACTCTAACCCCTCTTTTCAAACTTTACTCAAAATCAAAAATTTTCTTTTTGTGGATTTCCCTGGGTTTTTTAATCAAGCCTTTTTTTCACACCTCAAGTGACCATTGAGTCTGAATGCATCTCAAAATTGTCATTCCGATTATTTCTCAATAATTGAAAAAAATTATGAGATGCATCATAAGTGTCCCTTTTTTTATGCTTTCGTGTGTTTATTTTTATGTAATATTTATTATATTCTTTTTTGTCTTACTAACAAATTTCCCTTGGTCATGCCTATTCTGCATTCATATTTCTGAATCATTTTTTGGAAAATTATAAGGAAATGTTTCTTGTTGGTATCTCTCTAATGCTTGACATGGAATATCCGATTTCTAAAATTAAATCCGAAGATTATTTTTATAAAAAAATCCCTATGTTCCCTAAGTCTTCGTGGCATATACATAATTTAGAATTTTCCTTAAACTTGGGTTTCCAATTTTTATATAACACTCATGCATTAAAAAAAGGATTCTATCAAAACAATGACAAGTCAAAACTGAGGAAACATAAACCAATGTAAGACATGGCTAGCGGGTATCGATTTCGGTTGTCGTAAGGGTGCTAATCTTTCCCCATGAGTAACCAACTCTTGGACCAAGGCAATGAATCCCAAGACCTCGTAAACCTTGAAATCGATGTTTGAGTTTTGTTTTCAATAGGCATCCAATCATCCCAGCCTAAATGATCAGTGGTGACTTTAGGTTTTCGGCCACTTCATGATGGCCATCCACGACTAGTTGGACAAGTGATTCATCCGATAGTCTTCCCTCCTACTTTCACCTAATCATGCCTAATAGAAATCTTGATCAAGGGATATCCCAAAGGCAATTCCTTGTAAGTCATGCGCATCACCATTTGAGCATTCGAATGTTGTGCCAGGGGCACGTCGCGATAGCTTGGCAATTTCACTAGGGGCTAATTTAGGGAGTTAGGCCTACTATTAGCCATATCTTACTTGGTTTTTAGTTTCCTTAATTGTTTTATCATTATTTAATTATAATCCCTTCCATTTTTGTCTACTAATCTTTTGTTTGTTGTGATTTTTGTCATATAATCACTAGGGACTAACTTGTTCCTAAACAAATATTGACTTGATAAGTACGATAACAAGGGGTAAATAAAAAGGTTTAATTGTTCCTTGAGACATACTGTGCACTCGTGTTTGCGTTCAATTCTCATCAAACTTCATAATGGATTAAGGGCCTAAAACACTAGGAGGAAGTGAGCTATTTGCCTTATGAGTAACCTTTTGCATTGGTTTAGATAGAATTTTGGGGTATAATTACCTATGTCTTTCATAAGTAGCCCTCGCATTTGCATAGGGAAATACATCTATCAGATTGAATCTATTCTGCCAAGCTTATGATGGGCCTAGGATGGGGGTACCTCAGAACAAAGAAATGATTAGAATATCGATTTAGATGTCAACTCACCCCTATATAGTGAGTTATTTAAGCCAAACCATGTTAAACTATACTGAATGTTGCTAGAATAACTTGGGGAATAAAACATTCGAGGAAACACTTCTCATCTTTAATCCTATATAACATAGTTATGTAAGTGATGATGAACGAACATTGTCACATACATTTCTTATTTCATGTCTTAAGAGACATGGTTTTTATTTTGTTAGGGCATACCATTATGCTACCCATTGATGGCTAACTCTCATCAATAAACAGGTAGTGGCAAGTGAATGACATCACCTACAAGGCCTCGTACCTTCTTAAAAATAGTCATATTCGATCTGAATAAGCTTTTGTGCTATCTAATAGATGGTGATGAACGAGCGTAATTGCATAGTCTATCAATTTCTCCTCATAAGGTATCGTGTCACCTCAGTAAGGGCTATTTTTAACTCGGACATGCCATTCTATTGTCCATTTACATTCATCATAATATTTGTAGTTGTCATTTTTGCCCTTAGGCACCTAACACTTATTGTCGGGCAATTTCTAAAATTTATTTTTGTTTTCATTCTTTTGTCTATTATTATTATTTATTGTGATTGTTTTGTCAGTAACTTATTCCTTTGATTGTTTCTGTTGATGTTGCATGCATTATTTCATCATAATCATTATCATGAGACAGTTGGCTAAAGGTTCAGTGTTTAAGAAGGAGTGTTTGTTGTAAAGCAATAGTCCATCTCTATTCTCAAGCCTTTTGAAGAAGTCAGAGCATGGTCAAAGGTTCGACAGCATGATGATAAGGATATCTTTAAGCCCAATTATGTCTCGTGAGTGTATGAAAGGGTCAAGATTAGGCACTGACAAATGATTTCTAAGATTTGAAATGCATTTAGGCTAGTTGGGATAACACTAAGATGGAGTTATACATGAAGAGATATGAAGATATAGCCTTCTTACTTTAGGTCCTATTGGATGTTAGCCTATCGTAGGCAACCCTATACTTCTGGAACATGGTATACCGATGCTTCACCTTTGATTGAGAGGATTTGGTCACCATCAATGATGAATGCACTGCATTGCTCAACATTGAAAGAGCCAAGTCTGATAGGATATAATGCAAAGCGCTACAACCTCTACCTTTTAAGAAGAGATTAGCACATATCCTTGGCGCCATGGAATCATGGATCGAGGGCCATATCAAGGCAAAAGGGAATAGTGAGTGCATTTCTTGGGGTAGTTTAAAGAAGGAAACGATGAGTTTCGATAATACCAAAAAATTAATGCTTTTAGCAATATACGGGTTGGTCATATTTCGAAAAATATTAGGCTAAGTAAAGATGGCAATGGCATATTTTTTTCCCAATTATGTCGTAATATCAACCCTTTACCCACCATTGTTGTGAAACTATTTGAGCCCTCAACTTCTATAAGAAAACAAGGATGTGTCAATTCATCGAAAGTGCTCAACTTGTTCAAATTTAGCTTGTCAGTTACTTCTGCATCAAAGAGAAGATAATATTACACAATTTCTTTCCTAACTTCAGCCCTCTCTCCAAGGTCCTTGAGAAGGAATAAACCTAAGACAAGTTTGAGGAATAATAAGTCAAAAAGCTTTAGAATCTTAGAGGAAAAGAGGTTGTATGGAAAGCTTCATGGATTTCCCCTCAATCAATTGTAGTCAAATACAGAGATTATAGTTTTGTCCCATTTGTGGGATTATAGGGAAGCACTAACTATGCACCTCTCCTAGTTTTGCAGCAGTCTTAATGTCCACAATTCATCCCATTCTTTTAGGACATAGAACACTAGCACTTCGAATATGGTTAACCCAAATACAAGTAAAAATCTAGTTAGCCTTCCATGCTTGAAGAGAGGTTCACTGTCTAGAGAGATACTAAAGGGGAAACAACATGAGTTCGAGGTATGATAAGTGCAGGATTTACCATATCAATGACACTCTGCCATTATCTGATGTTGGGATAGCTTAAGTATCGATTGGGAGTCTTCTTTTGAAATCGAGCTACTCAAGTATGAATTCGAACAAGAAATGTTAGCCTTTGCCATAAAAATCACCTGTTTAAAAATGGAAAAAAATTAGTTAAAAATAGACCTTTACCTCTGAGATGGTGAGGTGAACTGAGTTGTCAAAGAAAAGACAGCATCAAAGAGAATCTCAAAAGTTTGCAGAAAGAGTATGTAGTACTTCGCATAGTAAACAAGTATTGATGCATCAATAAGTCAGCTTGAGCTAATGGAAAGAAAAGGCCAAGGTTAATAGGAAGAAGCTCATTAGGGCCTATGCCCTCACATCAACCTACAAAAAAAGAAACAGATGTCTCAAAGCTCGAGTGCAATATTTGAGAGCAATTAGGGTTAAGAATGAATTACTAACACTTAAAGTTCAAGACTTAGAATAATCCCTGCAAACTCGTCAAGACCACGTTGAGGAGCTAATGAGAGCCTTGGAGCATCAGAAGGAGAATAGCAACAGAAGGTTGATCAAGCACATCAGAATTATTAAGACTACCATCACCCTCTTAAGCAGATTCAAGTAGCCCAGTTAGAGGTTGATGGCATGATTGAAGTGGGCAAATCCTTAATACGAGATATCATGCCCATTAGAGATCACGAACAATAGTTGTATTTTTTGAACACATGATTAGACTATAATTTTGTCAGACATTTCTTATTGTGATCATGTGTAACCAAACTATATTGTTGCTTTAGTAAAAGATGTTATTGGTGAAGCTATCTTATAATTTAACTGTCCTTCTTGTATATGCATAATTAACTCAATTCTTTTATTGCGTTATTAATTTATTCATGTCAATTATCACTTACTGCCACGAGTACATACCTATCATCATCTCATCAAACATATTCATAACATATCATAAAAGTCTAATCCTGTAATAATCTAAAGTGCAAGGTCCCCTTAAAACACAAAATCTACTATTTTTCATGATATAACACTTGTAATCATCAGAAAGCCATGGAAAATGACCATCAAGCCTATATTGAACAATTGGAACTCATGTATAGGGAGTCTCAAGAACAAATGTTTTGAAAGAAGGAGGAATTGCAAGCTCAGATAGTGAAGCTAACTAAGCTATTATCTACTGCTCTAAATAATAAAAGGTAAAGAGCATTGTTGACAAGGGTAAAGGGCTAGCTCAGCCATTTGTCTGCCTAAATCTGGTAGCAGTACCTTATCTAGTTTAAGGGTATCATTTACTAATTCAAACATGGGCAAACTTAGCTTATGCCTTCCTAGACCAGTACAAGCACGTATCTGACTAGGCCTCGAATTGCCTCCATCATGAATCTAGAGAAGAGGGCCACTAAAAGCTTTAGGCAATATGCCCAAAGATGAAGAAATGAAGCTATTCAAGTTTACCCTTCCTTGACTGAGAAAGAAGTGACAATCATATTTGTCCTTGCAATCTCTGTGCCATGAAAAGCTAGTAGGGAATTCCATAAAGAACTTTGTTGACATGGCCATATCGGGTGAGATGATTAATAATGCCATAAAAAGTGGCAAGGTATTAGGAGAAAAATAATCCAGCATGACCAAGAAGTCTATGGTTAGAGGCAAAGAGAAAAAAGTGAATACAATTAATGAGAGTTCAGCTAAGCTCATTCAAAGTCTATATTTAGCATAAAGTATGTACTTTCCCAACATGGCCTATCTAGGCTTTAATCCTTACTTACTAATGCCATAATCGATCTATTTTGTAGGATTCAACCTAACGACAAACTTTAACACTGCTTAAGTTGCTTAATCATGCAATACAAACAACACTAGAGCCCCTGACAACCAAAAGGCACCTTGTCGAGAGACCATTTCAGTTTGCTTCATACTCCTACAAAAAGATCCATTCTTGATTATTAGCAAGCCAATTGGTGGCCAAGATGTTCATAAATTTGTAGTCGCTTTCAAATCCTAAGTGGTATGACAAAAATACTTATTATGAGTACCATGCCATGGCACGAGGCCACTCCATTAAGAACTGCACCTCATATAATAGGAATGTATAGAATCTGCTAGAGAAAGGTGTGATTAAGGTCAAACAATGACTTGGACCTAATATGGGGGCCAATCTACTTCCTAACAATGCAGAACCGAGAGTGAACGCGATAATTAATGGAAATATTTTATTGGATTAAGAAAAACATTATAAAAGTTGAAACATCAATAAGCAAGTTATTGCAAGCTTTCATGAAAGTTAAGATAGTATAAAAAATTAAAAATCAACAGGAGAAAGCAACTAAACCCATTTGTTACTATGCTGATAGAGACACATCTTGCAGTACTACTTCGATTTCCTAAAGATGGTCTAAAAAATGATGGATTGTTTGAAAATTGAATTATGCAAAGAAAAAGTGAAAAATATGAGCGTGTTTATCAATGCCATAGATAAGGATAAGAAGCACCCTCTTTATGGTTTTGGAAGGCCATTGGTCTTTTTTGCCAATTAGCTAGATGTCAAGGCTACCCCTGTTTATCCTTCACCAAAGATGATTATCTAGCTTCCATCCCTTTTTCCTTACAATAACAATAAGATGGTGCCCTGAAAGTAGGAAAGTAAAACTTTAATCACCAAGGGATCTAGGCAACAGCTAACATCGACCTCCAAAGGTAAGCCATTTAACCTGCAAGGGTAAGTGTTATGCTTTACACACCTTAGAAGGTGATATTCAGTAAAAAACACTACTCTTATGCTTCAAACACCAAAAATGATGTCAAAAAAATCAGATTCCACAGCCATTATAAAGCTAGTGAATGATAAAGAAGCCATGATATTTTCAAATTCATCAAGCACAGCGAATACAACATTGTCGATCAATTAAACAAGCAACCTATCAAGATATCTATGCTATCATTGCTTTTAAATTTTGAAACTCATAGGAACATTCTCCTTAAGGTCTTGAATGATGTATATGTCCCACATGACATTCTGATAGGCCATCTGGATCGCTTAGTAATCAATATCACCATCGATAATTATATATCCTTTAGTGATGATGAGATCCCTTATGGAAGAAGAGGAAACTACAAAGTCCTTCATAAAGCTATCCACTATAAAGGTAGCACCTTACCTAAGGTTTTCATCAATAACAAGTTGGCCTTGAATGTAATGCCCATGTTTTATATAAACAAGCTTCCAATTAAAACATCACCATCCCACCGTAATTGGCCCATGCACCTATGAAATAGATTTCCATGTGATAGATATTGCTCCATTGTATAATTGCCTATTACAAAGGCCTTAGATTCACTTTGCATGGGTAATACTATCATTGCTGCACCAGAAGTTAAAAATTTATTATTGAAATTAAGGTTGTTAGCATCAAAAAGGAGAAAGACATTACCGCTACTATTTTTACTAATGCCTAGTATATCAACCCCAATTAGGATGTCTCGCAATCTTTGTTTTTAGTCATTTATGTTTGTTAATGCCACTTATCTTACAGAGGGCTTAACGATGGTTGAACCTCATCTATCAAGGAGCACTCATATAGCTCTAAAGTTAGCCATCGTTAAGGCTGCTAGGGCTGGAAAGGAACTTGAAAAATGTCTCTAAAGAATTGCTAAAACTCTAAAAGTTGTTATCTAAATTGACAACATTGTTTGGGGTTCAAGGATAATGTATAGCAAAAGAGAAAAGCAAGCTAAAAAAAACCATGATAAAAGGATAGCCTGTCTGTTAGGTCAAGATTTGAGACATGAATCGATGCTATTCTGACACTATGGAAAAGTTTTCATCTAGAAGATATATAAATCCAGATTAAGGAAGAAATACCAGCTTCGACAACATGATGATCATTTTGAACAGGGCATTTAGAGATTTATCTATCAATATGATTGATGAGCCAGGGACATCAATAATGAAAAATGAGACTGGTCTATGCCCTCTAGGATTTGTTTTGAATGTTTAGACTGAAACTGAGATTCTTATGTTGTTTAAGTCTATTTCAAAGTAATTCTATGAACTAAATCTACATGCATATGATCCTTTGTATGAGCATCCTTTTATTAAGTCTTGTTAATAAAAATGACTAAGCATTATGCATTTCATCTCTTGTGTCCACTCTCATTTTTCTTACCAACTCTTAGACTTGTCCATACTTTTTTTACCTATATTATTCTTTTTCCATATTTTTAGGTACCTAAATGAAATTAACATGAATATTCATACTGAGTTTCAAAAATCAATTTTGATCAACAAAGTTGTGCTTGCGAGGTCGAGTCTAAAAAGGATTATAAGGAAAGCCTTATCCCATCAGATCTGTTAAAGTTAATTAAATAGGATGAAAAACAAGTTTTACCTAATGAGAAATCTGTTCAAACCATAAATCTTGAAACAAAAGAAGATTGGAAAGCAGCCAAGATAAGAACCTCTATAAACCTTTTAACCCAAATCGAATTTGTAGACACCTCATTTCATCTGGCCCATTTTTAGCACCCTAGGATTCAATCGAAGGATGATAAAATCAAAAATTAAAATAAAAATTGAGGGACAACTGCTAGGTGCTGTGTAAATTTTTTGAGAAGGTTTGAAATGCCTGTGGGGCATGTTAAAGAAAAATTTAAAAATGAGGCATCAAAGGCCACTTTTCATGGTGTCATAAGGGTTATTTAAATGAATGCACAAATCAATTTCCTATTATTTGTGACCAAGTTAAGGTAACTTGGGAAGCCATAAGTATGCACAAGTTGTATTGGTGCATAAGTGTTGATATGGGGCCTTTAAATTGCCAAAAACTTGAATTTTCACATGTAGTATCAATATAAAAGGGTTTGGTTTCAGTCTTAAGGTGTGATATTGATACCCAACTTATTTGTATCGATGCAGACCTTGGCAGTAGCTAAAGTTATGATTTTTGGCAAAATGTATCAATACATAAGCATGATTATCAATACAAATCCATGAAGTATTGATATAGGCCTCTAAGTCTCCAGATTGGAAACATTTTTTTGCTTCTAGTATCGATACAAAGCTCATTGTATCGATGCTCATGGGTAAAATGTTCCTTGTGTATTGATACAACATGTTTTTTATTGATACATTAAAGTATTTTTGCCTAGTTCAGACCACTTTTTAGCCTTCTAAAGTCTTATTCAAACATGTTTTTTTTTGCACCATGAAGCCTTCATAAAATATTGCAAACTTTGACTATGGGCTTATGTTTGGATTTCAACCAATTTTGAAAACCCAAATAGCCAATGACAAAGGTCACTTTCATAAAATATATGGTTGCAAGAAGGTATGGCAGGCACATCTCCAGCTGTAGGTTGTCACAACCTTTTTGCCTCTCCACTCAGCATAGGTAAGCCAATCGGAAGAAAATTAGTTGAGCATAGTACTAAGAGATGTCCCTAGGTGCAAGAGAGAAAAATAAAAAATGCCTTCGCTTTGTCTCCTAAAGGCATTAGTTGAGCAGTGAATTTAGAGGGGACTTCCAGCTATCTTAAAAAAAACCTTCAGCCATTTTTCAAAAAAGATTTCCAGTAATCTAAGAAAAAAGGCTGGATCCATTCCCAAAAATCTTTCAGTAATCCCTAGTTCAAAAAAATCAAAACATTATTCTATTGCCTTTCACCCTCAAACATCTTCTATTCCCATAGCTCCCTAAAACCACCATGAGAACCTTCAAAAACTCAACCTTTCACACACTTTCACCCTCAAAACACCTTAACAGCAACCATATTACCAAAAAGTTTCTTCCTTTCATCATTTTCTTGATAAATAATATCAAAGAGAGGGAAGGAACTGAGCTTAAAGTCACTATTTTAAGAGAGGAGGAAAGTTTATGCTTTTACTCGTATATTTTCTACCTTGTTCCATACATTTTCTATTTTTATCATTCACTTTATTTTAATGAGCCCTTCATGCTGCCATGACCAACCTAAGCCTCTCATGCGCTATTGTTGCCATGGTTGTTGTAGTCTTAGGATCTTGATGACCCTCTTGACATCTTGATGTTCTTTGGACATATAAACTCGTTGTACTTCATTTTTATGATTACACAGCCTCTATTTATGCATTTCTTGCCATGTATATTCATATATCTATCTGATATTCAAATGGTTACCTTAACATGTCTTATGTATGGTCATACATTTTCTTGTGTTTAAGAAGGCTCATGAAATAAAAATTCTGTCTTGACAACTCCAGCGTCCATTTCTTTGTTTAAACGTGTTCATATTTTCTCCATGCACCTTATTTATCATCTTCTTGCATTTTTATCACCCATTTTCATGTCAAAATGTCATCTTTGTATGTTTGCATGTTTAATCCATGTTTATCGTTGTATGCGCTATATTTTGTTTATGACATCTTCTTTAAAATGCTTGCTTGTTTCCTGAAAACCTAATTTTCAGAAAAATCCCTCAGTTAAGTTATGCTAACTCTAATAGATGGAGAATAATATGTATTTAATGTTTTCATGAAATTAGTATTTAAATCTTGGGGATAAAACAAATATTTTAGCTTTAGATTCATGGTGACATAAGTTTAAAGATGTTGTTTTTCAAGCATAAGAACCCTTTTTTTGGTCGGGAAACACTAAGCCTTGATCTTGAGTTTGACACCTTTATGACATGGTCAACCGGTTGTTTCATCATCCCAAACAGCTTTGGGATTATGGAATAAACTCATGATACCTGTGTCACTTTTTTCCCTATGTTATGGACATTCGAACGTCCATAATTTGAGTTCGACCCTGAAGGAACTTGAAAAATCAAATAATCCCCTATTTTCATCTTAGCAACACGTTAGACTGAATTTTAAAAATCATTTTTGGACCATAAAATATTTTCTTTGATTTTTATAATATTTGTCCAGTAAAGGGCATCAAATTACCTTTCTAACAATGTCTTGTCTACCCTTAGATCATCCTCGATAAGGGAGTTATGATTTTTTGAACCTTTGCTATTTGGAACTCTTGAAACCAGTGTGCAATATTCTGTTTGAGCCATTTTGGCCCATCACATGATTTTTTTGAAATTGTTAAATATTTTTCCTAAAATGTTCACAAAATTCTTTTTTTAGAAAGGTATTATTTATGATCTAATGATTCTGGATAAGCCTGGAACATTTTTTTCAAAATCCATCATGCCCTTATACTTGTACATTCTGCTAGTGTAAAGACAGTCCTAACTTCAAAAATTATTTTCGCCTAGAAAATAATTATCTAGGATTTTTGAAATATTTTTACATTAAACCTTATCAAGTTACCTTTCCAATGGTCTTTCATTTACCCTTGAGGCCTTCAGATGCAGTTGAAATAAATTTGGGAAAAGAGATGGCATGATGCTGTCCCCTTTTTTTAACTTAATTTTTGAATCTCTTTTTATCGAAGCATTCGAATGTCTTGAAATGCACCCGATTGGTTCCCCTATATTACAAGCCCTTTAGACTCAGATCAAGGCTAATAAAAATGATTTGATACTAGATATCTTTTTTCCTCCATGTTAAAATTTTCACTAGTGAGGATACCCCAACCCTGTTTTTATTTAAAAGTTCAAAAATTCTTTTTATTCCTAAATATTTTCCTAACTCTATCTTTGGGGATACTCTAACCCTATTTCTCCGAGGGGATACTCCAACCCTGCTTTACCTAAAAATATCCAAAATTTTCTCTCTTCCGAATACCTTAGACTGCTTTGATTAAAATCATCTTTGACCCTTAAATTCAGATCGGTTTCTGAAATTGTCATCCTAGTTACTCTTCAATAATTGAAGGCAATTATGAGTTACATTTTGATCGTCCCTCATTTTTACATTTTTTTGGTTTGTGATTGCTTGTTTATGATATTATTATATTTCTTTTTTTCATCTTACTAATATGTTTCTTTTTGTAGTGATTATCATGCATTCATGTTTAAAATTCATTTTTCAATAAAACTTATAAGCCAATGTTCCGTGTTGGTATCTCCAATGCCTAACACTGAACATCCAAAAATTTTTTTAATCTAATCCGGATATTGTTTTTGCATAAATCCCTATGTTCCTCACATCTTGTGAGCTAGTTTTCTTAAAAAGAATAGAAAAAACCTAGATCTAAATTTACAAAACTTCATGCATTAAGAGGAATTATATCCAAATAACGACTAAATGGAACCGATTTAATCAAGACCAAAGTGAGACAAGGATGCTAGTCCTTCCCCGCACGTCACCAACTCCCAAACCCAACTAATGAATCTTTGAACTTTGTAGGCCTTGAAATTGATGTTTCAAGTTTTGTAACTCAAAATCTTTTTCTCAATAGGCATTCGATCCTGCCTAGCCTAAAATGATTGGTGGTGACTCCAAGTTTATAGCCACTTCATGGTGGCCACCCGAGACTCGATTGGATGAGCGATTTGCCTGACGGTCTCTCTTTCCTTCATATTATTATGCCTAATCCAAATCCCGATCATGGGATATCTCAAAGACTCGATCACAACCAACCATCATTTGTTTTCTATCGAGCGTGTCATGCCTTTCGAAGTGTCCAAAGTTTTAAAGGCAACCATGTGGCAATATCTTGGTGACTCCGCTAACGACAATCTAGAGAGTTAGCCCTATAACTAGCTATTGCTTACTCGGTTCTTGGTTTTTCAGTCTCCATAATTATTTAGATATAGTTTTATTTTATTTTTGCCTACTAAGCTCTATTGTCTATGTTTTGCTCCTGTGATTATTAGGGATTATATGTTCCTGAATAAATGTTGATTTGAATAAATATGGCAATATGGGAGTAAAACAAAAAAGTTTAATTGCTTTCGCAACACACACCTTGTATTTGCATTTGCACTAGATTCCCACCAAACACCATGATATGGTTAGTATCCTAATTATTAGAAGGAAGTAAGCCATCTTTCTTCGTGAGTAACCTTCTGCATAGGCATGGAAAGACCTTATGGGATGTAAATTACCTATATCTCTCATGAGTACCCTTCCACATTTGCATAGGAAAATACATCCATTAGATCAAACTTGTTTCACTAAACCCATGATGGGCCTAGGATCGGGGTGCCTCAGTTGTCCTTACCGAATGAAAAAGTGTTTCAGATACTGAAATAGGCATTAACTGAAAGCTATATAGTGAACCCAAGAGCTAACCATGTCAAACCACACTGGATACTAATAGAATAACCCGAAGAGTGAGATCACTTGGGGAATCATTTCTTACCTTTACTTCTATATACCATGGTTATGTGGGCAATGATGGGTGAACGTTGTCACCTGCATTTGTCATTTTTATTTTCATGATCATTCCTTTGGGATATGTCATTATGTTCGATGGTAAATCCTCTTTAATAAGTGGGTAAGGATAAGCGAATGCAATTACCTATAATGCCATCTTAAAATAGTTATATCTAACTAAAATAAGCTATCATGCTGTTCGAACAATGGCTTAGCATATACTTAACATAGATGGTGATGAACAAATGTCATCGTTTAAATGGTTAGTCTTGTCCTTACAAGGTATCATGTTACTTTGTGAAAAGGTAATTTTAGTGCAGACATGTCAGTATGCTGCTCGTTTAATACCTCAACATTCATGATCATAATGTTTAACCCTTGGCATCATATCGCCTATTCTCGAGGCAAATTTAGTGATATAGTTTTGTTGCTATTCTTTCATTTCTTTTGCTTTTGCCTATTATTTTGTATTGGTTACTAACTCATTCCTCATTTGCTTTTCTTTTTCAACATGCATTATTTTATCACAATCACCACCACCATGGGACAATTGGTCAATGGTTCGGTGTTCATCAAGGGGTGTATGTCATAGAGCAACAATTCACTTCAGAGCTAAAGCCTTTTGAAAAAGTCCGAGCTTGGTCAAAAAGTCGACAACGTGAAGATGAAGATGTCCTTAAAGTAGGGTATGTCTCAATAGTGCATAAAATGATCACAATAGGGTACTGTCAAAATGATTAGCAAGATCTGAGGATTATATGGACCAATTGGGACAATACGAAAAGGGAATTATTCACTAAAAGATACAGAGATATTGCTCTTTCGCTCTAAGTCTATTTGGATGTCAGCTTGTTGCGAGCAACATCTCAGTTTTGGAATCCAGCATATCGGTGTTTCACTTTCAGTCATGAAGATTTGTCCCCATGATTGATGAATACACTGCATTACTCAACAGTAATAGAGCGAAGGTCGACAGAATATACTGCAAAGCTTTGAACCTCTAACTTTCAAGAAAATATTAGCTTAAATCCTCAGGACAATGGAGTTTTGGATTGAGAGTCCTATCAAAACAAAGGGAATAGTGAATGAATCTCATAGTCTAGTTTGAAAGAAGTAATGGTAAGTACCATTGACATCCAAAAAATCCAAGATATCTGCGCTTTGGCGATATATGGTCTGGTTATATTCCCAAAGACATTCGGCTATGTTGAAGCTACGATAGCAGATGTCTTTTCTCTTTCTACTGCAATATAAATCCTTCATTGGCTATCATTGCCAATACTATTTAAGCTTTTAGTTTTTATAAGAAAATAGGTACGAGCTGCCTCATAGGATGTACACTGCTCCTTTATATTTGTCTTGCCAATAACTTGGTCTCAAAGAAAGTAGGATGTCGTACTACTTCTTACCCAATTTTAGCTTTATCTCCAAGGTACTTGAAAAGGAAAAGCCTCAAGACAAATCTGAAGAGCAATGGGTCCAAAAATTTTGGAACCTCAAAAGGGAGGACGTAACGTGGAAGGACTTTTAGTTTTCCTTACTAACAATTATATACCAGTGCAAAGATTATAATTGCGTGCCATTCATGGGATTATAAGGCAGCACTAGCTACATATCCCTTTTAGTCCTTTGATAATTCCAGTGCCATTAATTCATCCTCTTTGTCCAAGACCTAGAGTTATGGGATTTCAACTATGGTGAGCCTGTTTACAATTCAAAAGTTCAGGTAGCCTTTCATGCATGGAAACAAACCTGCTGCATGGAGAGATATTAGAGAGGTAGTATGACCCCAGGATATAATGAATAAAGGATTCATTGCATTAATGACATTTTGCCCCAATTTGGTATTCGGACATCACAATACCAATTGACGAATTTCCCTCTAAGATTGAATTACTCAAGCGAATGTTCAAATAAGAAAAGGTGACCTTTGCCAAGGAGATTACTCGATTGAAGGAGGAAAATAGTTAATTGAAAATGGACGTCTACTTCTGGGATGGCGAGGTGAACAGGGCTGTCAAGGAGAAAAACCACCTTAAGAAGGATCTCGAGAGTTTTAAGAACGACTATGTGGCCTTTAACAAAGCAAAAAAGTCCTGAAGACTTGGAAAGTCATCGATTGAGTAGAGGATAGAAATTACTACTCCTGAGAAGGAACTACATCAATGGAAAAAAGTGACTAGGGTCAATGGGAAAACCTTGCTAGAACCCGTGCTCTTGTATTAACTTACCGAAGGAATAATGAATGATTAGAAGCTCAAGATTTGAGAGCAAACTAGGTTGAAAATAGAGCTTTGACACTCAGAATTCAAGATTTAGAGCATTCTCTTCAAGATCATCAAGACCAAGTCAATGCACTGGTGAGAGCCTCTGAACAGCAAGAGTAAAAATGGCTTCAAGTGGTTGACATGCACACAAAAAATATCAGGACCATCATCACCATCTCACAAAGTAGATTTAGGTAGCTCAGTTAGAGGCTAAGAACACGATGGATGTAGCCCGATCCCTAACACATGATATCTTACCCACTAGAGCCCATGGTAAGACTTGTTGTATTTCTTGGACCACATAATCAGGCAATGTAACCATGTCAGGCATTTTCGAAAGTAATCACATGTAATATGGACATTTTATTGTTTTAATGAAAAATGCTATTGGTAGAGCTACCCCTTAATCCAATTTTCCTTTTTACATTTGCATGACTAACCTCTTTCATTATTTTATTCATTCATTTATCCTTATGATCGCATATTCACTCTCATTGCATCAAACATATACATGAACATATCAGAAAGGCCTAATTTGGTAACAATTTAAAGTAAAGGTGCTCTAAAACACAAAACATGTAGTTTGTCATCAGTATAACACATAATCGTCAAAAATGATAAAAAAATGATCACCAGGCCCACATTGAAAGACTCGAACTCATGTGTAAAGAGTCTCCAGAGCAATCATTCTCTAAGAATGAGGAACTACAAGCTCCGATTGTCAAATTAACCAAGTTGCTGTCTAATGCATTGAAGGAAAAAGGGTAGACAAGCATAGTCGAGTTGGAAAAAAAATTGACCAACCTTGAAAGCGATTTGGATAGTGGTACTGAAGCCACCAATGCTCAAAAAAAGGGCATTGCATGGGTGGCATCTTCCAGCAGTAAACATCCCACCAAACCAGCCATTTATTTACATCAATCTTGCAATAGCATCCTATTTAATTCAAGGATCTTAAGGTGCAAGCTCTTCACTGGCAAGGCCTATGTCCCGAACCTCAATGAGCAAATAAAGCAAGAGAAAGTAAAAAGGCCCTCAAAAAAAGATAAAGATTTAGACAAGTATCAGTCACTAGAGAAACACCTTTAAGCTATTGAAGAAAGTAAGAAATTTTGATTCATAGATGCAAAATTACTGGCGCTAAGTTTTGAGTCTCGTTATCTACCCAAGTTTAAAGTGCTTGATTTTGAAAAATACAATGGGACTACCAACCCCACTATCCATCTTCGCATGTACTGTCGTAAAATGGTAGGGTGTGAAGTGAACGAGAAACTTCGAATCCATTGCTTCCACGACAGTCTGACTAGGGTAACTTTCCAATGGTATATAAGGCTTGATCTGGTAAGAATTCAAACATGGACATATTTGGCATGCGCATTCCTTGACTAGTATAAGCATGTGTCTTATTAGGCTCCAGATCATCTCTCCCTCATGAACATGGAGAAAAAATCTTCTAAAGGCTTTAGGCAACATGCTCAGAGATGGAGAGAGGAAGCAGCTTAAGTTCATCCTCTTCTAACTGGAAAAGAAATGACGGTCATGTTTGTTGGCACCCTATGAGCTTCTCACTACAAAGACTAGTAGGAAGCCCCATAAAAAATTTTGTCGATATGGTTATATTGAGTGAAATGCTTAAGAACACCATTAAAAGTTGCAGGATATCCATTAGGGAATCATCTAGATTAGTTAAGAAGACAGTAAATAAGGGTAAAGAGAAGAAGGTGAATGTCATTGGTAAAAATTGTGCCAGGTTTAATCAAAGTCAACATGTAGCATAGCCTATGTACCTTTTGTGCATGTTGAATACGGGTCTTAATCCTTACTCCCTCGCACCATAATTAGTTCATACTGTTGGGTTTACTCTAGCAATGAACTTGGTGCCATATCTTGCTCAAAATGTGACCTATAGTACATAACTTCACAACATGAATAATGTGAGAGCTCCAAACAATCAACAAGCACCCCGAGAAAATGAGCACCTAGAACCACTCCCTTACCCCTATAAAGAGATTTACTCTCGCTTATTGGTAGGTAAACCAGTGGCCCTAGTATTCATAAACCTAAGATCACCATCATACCTCAGATGGCATTACGATAATGCTTATTGTGAATATCATGCTACAGCATAAGGCTATTCCATTAATAACTGCATTTTTTTTAAAAGAAAGGTACAAGGTCTATTGGAAAAAGGGAGTGATCAAGATTCAACAAGAGTTTACACCTAATGTTAGAGCCAATCCACTCCATAATCATGCCAAATCGAAAGTGAATATGATAATCGATGAGAAGGCTTACTGGGTCAAAAGAAACATTAGAAAAGTTAAAACCCCAATGAGCAAAGTTTGGCAAGCTTTTGTGAAAGCTAGAATAGTAACAGGTGATAAAAATCAAAGAAAAATGCCACTGAAGCATCCTATTACCACTGCGGTCAACGATACAGTTTACAACATTGCTTATCATTCTTAGAAATGGTCCAAGTGATGAGGGACCAGTTCAAGATTGAGTTACATGAGGAATGGGGTAAACACGTCGATCCATCTATTAATGCCACAAAAGAGGAGAGGCCTACCGATAATTGGATCTCAAGTTATTTATCTTTTATAGGCATGAAAAAAAGAGCTCATATGATAGTTTTAGGAAATATGCTTTGAGATGGATGAAGGAGGTTGCCTAGATTCATCCTTTATTGATGAAAAAAATATGATTGTTAGATTCATTGGCATATTGCAAGCCCCTTATTACGAAAAGGTAGTGAAAAGCTTCTCAAAAAGCTTTGTAGATGTAGTTGTGCTCTATGGGATGATCGATAAGGCCATGAAAAATGAATCAGGTAGAAAAAATATCTGTAAAGACAAAGGGAAAGGAAAAATAAAGGCTAGTCAGCCAGCAAAATTTGACATTGAAGCCAGTTCATCTCAAACTCATATTGAGTTAGACTAAAGAGAATGGTCATCGAAGAAAACTACAAGATTATAGAAAACATAAGAGAAGTTAGAATGCTAATGAATTTGGTTTGGCAAATCTTAGTACAAGCTATGGCCATACTGTAAAGAGTTTTGCGTCATGGTTCAAAGGATGGTAAACAAGGGTAGCATTGAATTATAGGATAAAAACCAAAATCCACATACAAAGCCTGCAAATGCAGCATCATTTGTAAACACTGTAGAAAAAGAGAAAGGCAATCCTCTTTACGGGGTTGAAAAGCCATTCATCTTGAATGACTATCAACTGAGAGTTAAAGTCACCCCTGTTCTGCCCACGCCAAGGATCATCATTGAACTTCCATCTCTTTTCCCTTATAAAGATGATAAGGCAGTTCCTTGGAACTATGAAAGCAAAACCTTAATCATCGAAGAATCTAGTTAGTAAGTAGCAAGCATTAACATTTCAGAGGCATGTCACCTAACCTGGAGTGGCCGATATTATGCCCTAGCAGCATCAAGAAGTGAAACTTGACAAGAGAATACTAGTCCTATTCCTCAAACACCAAAATCTATAATCAAAGACTCAGATTCAATAGTTTTCAAGGAACTAGCAAATGAGAAATAAGCTACAAAATTTCTCTAAGTTCATCAAACATAGCGAATATAGCATTGTTGATCAGTTGAATAAGTAAAACTTGCCTAGATATCTATGTTATCATTATTGTTGAATTCTAAAGCTCACAAGAATGCCCTTTGAAAAGTTTTAAATAAGGCCTACGTCCCTCCCGACATTTCTATAGGTCAGTCAGATCACTTAGTGAGCAATATCATTGCCAATAATTACATATCTTTCAGCGATAATGAAATCCTGCATGAAGGAAAAGGAAACTACAAAGCCCTTCATATCACCATATACTGTAAAGGCACCATGTTTCCCAATGTGCTCATTGATAACAGGTCGGCTTTAAATGCAATGCCTATGTCATGCTTGAACAAGCTCCCAATTGATGTATCTCATATTTAGAATAGTCGTATGATTGTACGAGCATTGGATGAAACTTGTCAGAACATTGTGGGGAACATCACCATTCCACTTCAAATCAGCCCATGTACTTATGAAGCTGACATCCATATGATGGACATTGCTCCATCGTATAACACCGGTTGGGAAGGCTTTGGATTCACTCTACTAGGGCAGTACCATCATTTTTGTACCAAAAGTTGAAACTCATAATCGAGAATAAAGTTGTTAGTATCGGAGAAGAAGAAGATATCATTGCTGCTATCTCAACTGATCCCAAAATCCTCTTTCTAATCCTTTGAGTTTGTCAATGCCACTTATGTCAAAGAAGGGTTGCCAATGGTTCAGCCTTACCTATATGGGTTTGAAGATGACTATCGACAAAGGTGCCCGGGCTGGAAAAAGATTCGAAAAACACCTTTAAGAGATTGCTAAAGCGTTAAAAGTTGTCAACCAAATCAATAAAAGAGGGCTAGGATTCAAGCCCAATGTGCAGCAGAAAAGAAAACAAGCTCAAAAAAAAGAGTGAGAAAAGAATGGCCTATCTATCAAGACGAGACATGGAGGATAAGCTAATCATATTCCTACCACTTCGAGAAAGCTTTCGCTCAAAAGGACATGTAAATATTGGCTCTGCTAATGCTATGCTTATACTGAACAAGGCATTCAAAGATCTCTCCATCAATGCGATTGATAGGCTAAAGATGTCAACCATAAGTCCAAAAACTAGTCTATGCCCTTCAAGATTTATTTCAAGTGTTTGGACTGAGATTGAGATTCCTATATTCTTCAAGTCTATTTTAAAGTAATGCTATGAACTAAACCTACATGCTCTCGCCTAAAAGCATTGTAGGATATTTTGTATAGGCATATTTTATTAAGTGTTATCAATGAAAATGACTAAACATTATGCATTTTATTCTTTGTGTTCATAGTTCTTGTCAACCTTAGACCTTTCTTTGCATATTTTCCACCAGCATTGTTTTTTTTTTTTTTATATTTTCAGGTACCTAAGGAAGGTGACATGAATATTCATACTGAAACTTCAAAAATCAATTTTGAGCAACCAATCTATACTGATGAGGTTAAATCTTAAGAGGATCTTGTAGAGAACCCCATACCTCTAGACCTACTAAGACTAGGTGAAGAGGAAAAAATAGATATTACCTCTGAAGAACCCACCAAAACCATAAACCTTAGAACAGAAAAAGATAATAAGGAAGTTAAAATTAAAATTTCCATGAAACCATTAACTCGAGCCAACTTAATAAGTCTCTTCTAAGAATATCGAGATGTGTTCACCTAGTCCTACCAAGACATGCTTGGATTAGATACAAACATTGTGGTCCATAAACTTTCCTTCAAACCTAGTGTAAGCCTATACAACAAAGCCTAGAAGGATGACACCTGAAATGCTTTTAGAGATTAAAGAAGAAGTGAAAAAGCACTTTGAAGCAGGATTTTTTTAGGTAGCCAAATATCTTGAATAGATAGCCAATATAGTCCTAGTTCCTAAAAAGGACAGTAAAGTGAGGATGTGTATAAATTATAAGGATCTAAACTGAGCTAGCTAAAAGATAATTTCCCTTTACCTCACATTGAAACCCTACTAGAAAACACTGCCAAAAGCACACTATTTTCCTTTATGGATGGGTTTTCGAGCTATAATCAAATCAAAATAGCAACTGAAGACATGGAAAAGACCACCTTTGTAAGCATGGGGGCACTTTTTGCTATAAAGTAATGCCATTCAAGCTCAAAAATGTTAGGGCAACTTACTAAAAAGTGATGGTAACATTGTTCCATTATCCCATGCATAAGAAAATCGAGGTCTATGTGGATGATATGATTGCCAAGTCACCAAAAGAGAGTGAACATGTAGCGAATTTGCGAAAACTCTTCAAAAGGGTTTGTAAATACTAACTCAAGCTAAATCCTGCCAAATGCACATTCGGTAACACATTCGATAAACTATTGGGTTTCATTATAAGCGAGAAAGCAATAAAGGTTGATCTTGACAAGATTAAGGCCATTTAGAATTTGCCACCACCTTGAACTCAAAAAGAAATGAGATATTTCTTCGGAAGACTAAACTACATAGCTTGATTCATATCTCAATTGATCTACAAATGCAATCTGATTTTTTAGCTATTTTAAAAACAAAATCCTGAAGAGTGGAATTAAGAATGCCAAGAAGCTTTTGATAAGGTCAAACACTACTTTAACATGATGAATCAGGAAAAAAGGAATAAGTTATCTATTACCTAAGTAAGAAGTTTACAAAATATGAAAATAATTATTCATTCATAGAGAAGCTATGTTATTCTTTAGCTTGGACAACCTAGAGGTTAAGGCAATATATGTTGTACCACACTACATGGCTAATTGCTAAGCTTAATCCCATCAAGTATTCATGTGAAGCTCTTGCCTTGCCCAAAAGATTAGCCTAATGGCAAGTTATGCTTTCTGAGTATGATATCATGTATGTAAATTAGAAAGCCATCAAAGGTAGTGCAATAGTAGACTTTTTGGCAAGTTGAGCCATAGATGATGATCATCCTTTAGACTTTGAGTTTCCTAATGAAGACTTGACACGCATATCTAAGGCAGCGAACACTATTAAGTGTGGTTTGTCATGGAAAATGTACTTTGATAAAGCTTCAAATGCATTGGGGCATGGAATTTGGCAATTCTCATTTCATTTAAAGGAAACCATTACCCTTTCATAGCCAAATTGAACTTTGACTGTACCAATAACATAGCTAAATATAAGGCCTGCAGCATGGGACTTAATGCCATTGAAAGAGGCATTTGAACACTGCAAGTGTTTAGAGATTCGACCCTTATCATTTACCAACTAAAGGGAGAATAGCAAACACGTGATGCTAAACTAATCCACTACAGGAATCTAATATCAGAGTTTAAAAAAGAGTTTGATGATATCAGCTTTTAACATCTACCTCGAGAATAGAACCAAATTGCTAATGGCTTGGCCAGTTTATCATCTATGTTCAAAGTCAATCGAGAACCACACGTTGCTCCTATTCAAATGAGCATCTATACAACCTTGTCACATTGTTAGAATGTTGAGAAAGAGAAAAAAGGTTTGCCACGGTATCATGACATCTTTCAATACATCAAGGATCAACGATACCAAAAAACACCATCAAAACTAATAAGAGAACCATTAGATGATTAGTTCCAAACTTTATTTTAGATGTGGGATGTTGTACAAGAAAAGTTGGGATCAAATGTTACTTCGATGCAAAGATGCCTCCAAAGCCACAAGAATACTTCGCGAAGGAATTTATGGTACGCATGCTAATGGGCATCAAATGGCAAGGCAAATCACGCGATCAGGCTATTATTGGTTGAATCTCGAAAAGGATTGCATTAACAATGCTCGAAAGTGTCACAAATGCCAAATCTACGCTGACAAAATCCATGTCCCATTGACACCTCTGAATGTTATGATAGCTCCATGGCTTTTTTCTATATAGGGCATGGACATGATGGGACCAATTGCCCTTAAGGCTTCAAATAGGCATGGCTTCATTTTGGTTTCAATCAATTATTTCACCAAGCGGGTAAAGGCAGCTTATTATGCCAATGTCTCTAGGTCTATCACATGCAAATTTGTAAAACGGGACATCATTTATAGATATAATCTTCCCGAATAGATCATCACGGATAATGCACATAATTTGAAGAACAAGATGATGCAAGCAGTTTGCTCTTAATTTAAGATTCAGCATCAAAACTCCATCCTATATCATTTGAAAATGAATAGGGCAATTGAAGCAGCCAATAAGAAAATCAAGAAGATAGTTGACAAAATGGCCGAGACATACAAAGATTGGCATGAAAACTTGCCTTTTGCATTATATTCCTATCGCACAGCGGTACAAACTTCCATAAGTGCTACCCCATTCTTTTTAGTCCACGACATGGATGCTGTCTTACTAATCTAGGTTAAAATCCCTTCACTTAGAGTCTTAATGGATCCCAACTTAAAGAAGTTGAATAGGTTAAGAGTGGATATGAGCAACTTAATCTCATTAAAGATAAAAGAATTAAGCCATTTGTCACGAGCAATTGTATCAAAAGCGCATGATGAGGGTGGTCTATCCTCACCAATTTCAAGAAGGTGACTTGGTACTCAAACAAATTCTCCTGATCCATAATGATTTTCACAAAAATTAGACCTCAAATTGGCAAAGGCCATACATGGTGAAACGTGTATTCTCTGGAGAAGCCCAAATCTTAACCAAGATAGATGGTAGCGAGCTACCAAACCCTATGAACTCTGATTCTATTAAAAAATACTATGCCTGAAAAGAATTTAGAATGAAAACCCAAAAGGCATTCTATTAGTCTTTCGCCTACCATTCTCCAAAAATAAAAACAAAACAACAAAAAAAAACCATAAAAACACAAAAAACACAAAAACACGAAAACAAAACAAACCAAAAAGAAAAGAAAAAGAAAGAAAAGAAAACCAGTTTAAGTTCAAAACCTGATAGGGTGGCTTAAGTGACCAAGCCTTTTTACCCTATATTCACAACTCTGATCAAGAAACCAAGTCATAACTTAACCCATCTGTTCTATGCTGACCAACCCCACTAAACCTTATCCACACCTGCACTCAAAAAATGCAAACTACCTAACTTTGAGGCCGCCCCTATCCCACCATAGGGCAATCTAAAGAATCTTCTTATGAGTCAGCCAACACCAAAAGGATTAATTACTCAAGAGAAATCTTCAAAAGCACTCAATGGAGAATTCATGTCATCAGTATTAGAGCCAATCGACTAAAAAGACTTCTCTTATCTCTTTTGTATTTCAAATTTTTTCACAATCTCATATTTTTGTCATAACTTGTACTCTCTTTCTTTGAATGAAAATACAATTACTTGATTTTTCACAAAATCTTTTTGTAACCTTGCATTCCATGTTCCATAATGTTTATCATTTAATTGATAATGCTTGATAAATAAACAAAACTGATAACAGGATTGCCTAGCATTACTCAGAAGGATAGAACTTTGTGGGAGCTTTGTTTCATGTCTAAAAACTAAGAATAAACTCTTGAGGCCATAATCGGCCTTGCCCTGGGACCTTACATCTTAAAAATATGCTTAAAACCTCCTCTCAGTAAATAATCATGGACCTTCCATACCTTTGAAGAAAGGACAACCTTAACATTCAAAGCCTCTGGAAATCTAGAGCAAAATTGACAAACCCTGGGCAAAAGGCCATCTTATCAAAGCTGGAGAAGGCCAAAACCAACCATTAGATTAGGCTTTTAAAGTCATTACCCTTGCTTTATTTAGACAGGCACTTATATCTCCATGCATTATCTAGCATTTAACATCCTATAGGTATCAGCTCACGTATACAGAAGTCAAATTTATAGAGAACCTAAGGTATAATTCTTTTAATTTTGAAAAACCTCGAAAGGCCTCAAGTAAGTACCTTTGACCCATTTGCTCATCAAAAATCACCCAAGAAGGGTATCTAAACTCATTTCCTTCTAGTCCTCAAAGAGCAAGATGCCCTTCTTGACTTACCACAAAGCCCACACAAACTGGTGGCACCTATCTGCCTCAGTCTTCAAAGAGCAAGACGCTTATCAAAGTCCACATAAGCTAGTGGCACTTACCTACCTCAGTCCTCAAAGAGCAGAATGTTTATCTAAGCCCACACAAGCTGGTGGCACCTACCACCTCAGTCCATAAAGAGCTGGATGCTTATTGAGTCTAGGCCTACACAAGCTAGTGGTATCTACCTACCTCAATCCATAAAAAGTTAGACACCTATCGAGTCAAAGCCCAGACGAGCTTGTGGCACATGTTTACCTTAATCCATAAAAAGCAGGACATCTTTTCTGACCTACTTTAAAGCCACACAAGCTACTGGCACTTATCTACTTTAGTCCATAAAGAGCTAGACATTTTTTTTTACCTACCTTAAAGCCCACACAAGCTAGTGGCACCTATCTACCTTGGTCCATAAAGAGCTAGATGTTTTTCTTTACCCATTTTAAAACCCATACAAGCTGATGGCACCTATCTACCTGAGTCCATAAGAATTGGATGTCTTTGTTTACCTACCTTTAAGCCCACACAAGCCAATGGCACCTATTTAGGGTTAAACCTAAAAAAAACCTATAAAGAGGTCAAACCCTACAAAACTCATCAAAATCTCTTTTATTACAAGTATATTCAACCTATCTATATGAAATACTAAATAACTCTCTACTTCTTTGTAGGCACACAAAACCATCATCTTACTCGAATAAAATGGTGTCTATTTGTCTTTGCCCTATTTTTAATATTTAACAATGGCCAAAGAGGGTTAATTATCGACACCTCATTTTGTTCGACCTGCTTTTGGCATCCTAGGACTTAATTGAAGGATGATAAAATCAAAAATAAAAATAAAAATTAGGGGACAACGTGCCATGTTTAAGCTTAAACTCGCTTCAGAAGAGGAGGAAAGTTCAAGCTTTTGTTGGTATATTTTCTACCTTGTTCCATACATTTTCTATTTTTATTATCCACTTCATTTTAGTGACTCTTTCATATTGCCATGACCGCCTAAGTCTTTCATGCATTATTGTTGCTTTGGTTATGGTAGTCTTAGGATCTTGATGACCCTCTTAACACCTTAATGTTGTTTAGACATATAAACTCACCATACTTCATTTTTATCATAGCGTAGCCTTTGTTCAAGCATTTCTTGCCATGTTCCTTCCATATTCACAGATCTATCTCATATTTAAATGGTCACGTTAATATGTCTTATGTATGTTCATACATTTTCTTGTGTTTTAAGGAGTCTCATGAAATGAAAATGCCATCTTGACAACTTTAGCATCCATTCTTTTGTTTAAACATATTCATATTATCTCCATGCACCTTATTTGTCATCTTTTGGCATTTTTGTCACCCATTTTCATGTCAAAATATCATCTTTGTATGTTTACATGTTTAATCCATAATTATCATTGTATGCACTGTATTTTGTTTATGACATCTTTGTTAAGATGCTTGCTTGTTTCCTAAAAACCCTATTTTTAAAAAAATCTATAAGTTCATGGTACCTCCGATAGATGAAGAATAGTATGGATTTAATGTTTTCATGAAATTGGTATTCTAATCTTGGGGATAAAACAAATATTTTACCTCTAGATTCATGGTGACATAAGTTTAAAGATGTTTTTCAAGCAAAAAACCCCCTATTCTAGTTGAGAAACACTAAGCCTTGATCTCGAGTTTAACACCTTCATGACATGGTCAACAGGTTGTTTCATCATCCCAAACTACTCTGGATTATTGAATGAACTCGTAATGCCTGTGTCACTCTTTTCCCTACATTATGGGCATTCAAACATCCATAATTCACGTTTAACCCCTTAGGAACCCGAAAAATCAAATAATCCTCTATTTTCACCCTAGTAACATAGTAGTTTGAATTTTAAAAATCATTTTGAACCATAAAATATTTTCTTTGGTTTTTATCATATTTCTCTTGTAAAGGGCATCAAATTATCTTTCCAATAGTGTCTTGTCTACTCTCGGCTGATCCTAGATGAGGGAGTTATGATTTTTCAAACCTTTGCTGTCTGGAACCCTTAGAACCAGCTTGCAACATTCTATTTGAGCCATTTTGGCCCATCAAATGGTTTCTATTAAAATTTTAAACATTTTTCTTAAAATATTCACAAAATTCCCTTTCTGAAAAGGTATTATTCATGATCTAACAATTTCAAATAAGCCTGGAATGATTTTTCAAAATCCATCATGCCCTTTTACTTTTACATGCTACCAGCATCAAGACAGTCCTAAATTCAAAAATGAATTTCACCTAGAAAGTAATTTTATAGGATTTTTGAGATATTTTTACATTAAACCTTATCGAGTTCCCTTTCCAAAGGTCTTTTGTTTACCCCCTAAAGCCTTCAGATACGCCCGAAATAAATTCAGAAAAAGAGATGACATGATGTTATCCCTTATTTTTTAACCTAATTTTCGAATCTCCTTTTAACGAAACATTCAAACATCTCAGAATGCACCGATTGGTTCCCCCATAGTGCAAGCCATTTAGATTCGGATCAAGGCTAAAATACAAAAATGATTTTGTATTACAAATCTCTTTTACCCTATATTAAAATTTTCACTACTTGGGATACTCCAACCCTGTTTTTAATTAAAAATTCAAATTTTCTTTTTATTCCTATATATTTTTTGAACTCTACCTTTAGGGATACTCCAACCTCACCTCTCCGAGGGGATACTCTGACCCTGCTTTGCCTCAAACAAATCCAAAATTTTCACTCTTTTGGATGCCTCAAACTGCTTTGATTAAAATCATCTTTGACCCTCAAATCACCACCGAACCCAAATCGATCTCTAAAATTGTCATCCCAGTTATTCTTCAGTAATCGAAGGTAGTTATGAGATACATTTTGATCGTCCCTCCTTTTTATGCTCTTTTGTTTGTGATGGCTTGTTTATGATATTACTATATTTTTCTTTTTTGGTCTTATTAACATGTTTCTTTTTGTAGTGATTATTGTGCATGCATGTTTAAAATTCATTTTTCGATAATACTTACAAGGCAATGTTCTATGTTGGTATCTCTCCAGTGCCTAACATGGAACATCCAAAATTTTTTTAATCCAATCTGAACATTGTTTTCATATAAATCCCTATGTTTCTTACATCTTTAAGGCACATAGGTGAGCTAATTTTCTAAAAAAAAAAGGGAGGAAAAAATGCAGATCTAAATTTACAAAACTTCATGCATTAAAAGGAATTATATCTAAATAAAAACTAAATGGAACTGATTTAACCAAGACCAAAGTGAGACATAGTTAGTAGGTACCAATTTTGGGCATCGTGGGGATGCTAATCCTTCCCCACACATAACCAATTCCCGAACCCAACAACGAATTTCTAAACTTTGTAGACCTTGAAATAGATATTTTGAGTTTCGTAACTTGAAATATTATTTTTAATAGACATCCGATCTTGCCTTGCCTAAAATAATCGGGGCGATTCCAAGTTTATGGCCATTTCATGGTGGCCACCCGAGACTCGATTAGATTAGTGGTTCACCCGAGATCTTTCTTTCTGTCACATTATTATGCCTAATCCAAATCCCGATCATGGGATAACTTAAAGACTCGACCACAACCAACTATCATTTATTTTAAGTCGAACGCGTCATGCCCTTTGGATTGTCCAAAGTTTTAAAGTCGGGCGTATGGTGACAGAATTGATAAACCTTTTCCAAGAACATTAAGATGTTTTCACCTAGTATTGCCAAGACATGCCCGAATTGGACGCATACATAATGGTCCATAAACTTTTCCTCAAACTTGAATACAAGCCCATATAACAAAAACTTAAGAAAATGAAGTCGAAAATCCTTCTTAAGATGAGAGAGGAAGTGAAAAAATAATTTGAGGTAGGATTTCGTAAAGTAGCCAAATATCCTGAATGGATAGCCAACATAGTCTTAGTCCCTAAAAAGAATGGCATAAGTGTAGATATGTGTAGACTATAGAGATTTAAACCTGCTAGCCATAAAAACTACTTCCTTTTACTTCACATTAACACTCTAATGGACAACACCACTAAGAATTCATTGTTTTCCTTCATTAACGGATTCTCAAGCTATAATCAGATTAAAATTGCACCTAGAGACATGGAGAAAACCATTTTTGTGACCATGTAAAGTTCTTTCTACTACAAAATTATGCTGTTCAAACCCAAGAATACCAAGGTAACCTATCAAAGAGAAATGGTGGTGTTGTTTCATGATCTCATGCACATGGAGATAGATGTTTATGTCAACGATATGATCGCCAAATCAACAAAAGAGAGTAAACATGTTGTCAATCTTTGAAAACTCTTTAAACGGTTGCACAAATACTAGCTCAAACTAAATCTTACTAAATACACCTTCGTTGTCACATATGGTAAGCTATTGGGCTTCATTGTAAGTTAAAAAAGGATAAAGGTTGATCTCGACAAGGTCAAGGCCTTTAAGAATCTACCACCACCGCGTACCCAAAAAGATGTAAGGAGTTTCCCATCAGGGCTGAACTACATAGCCAATTTATATCTCAATTAACCGACAAATGTGATATGACTTTTTAATTATTTCGAAAGTAAAGCCCTGGAGAATGGAACAAAGAGTGCCAAGAAGCCTTCGATAAGGTTAAAACTACTTGTTGTCACAACATGGTCAGGATACAAATCCTAACAAGCTTGACCTAAAAGGCAAGTGTACCCATCACTCCTATATATATATATATATCTATATATCGTCTTTTTTTAGGGGCCATATCATTATTATTTTTCTTATTTTTTGTTTGGAATCAAGTTGTCAAGATAAATCATCACTCAACTTAACCTTAAATAGTCTTACGAAATGACTATTTGCTTTGAAGCCACCACCTATCTATTTTGGCTAGGTGAGATTGGTCACCTATCGAAGTTCATATTTTGATGGTTATGAAACCCTAGAAAACAAACTTCGAGGTCTACGCTGATACCAAAGATCGTATGAAAGGGTTCAGGAGTTAGTGTCAATCATAAGTAAGGATAGATCCTTCTCATGATGCCTAGCAATCATTACCTTATTAATCATATGTTAACTTAAATTATGATCTTTATTCGGTTTCAATATTTGATATGTAATTATAAATCCCATATATCAAAATAAAATTTTATGAAACAAATTTATTATTTTTTTTGAGAAAATATAATTGTTAATATTTCTAAAAATCAAAATAACTTTCGTACCTAACCGAAGGACTAGAGGAATATGAATAATTTTATCATTCTCTTTCATACCCCACTAAAAAGTAGGAGGAACACAAAAGGCTTTATTTATTTCAAAATTCACAAAAAATTTTGATTTTCTCATTTTTAATAAGATATCCCATTATTAAAGTAATCCATAGAACCCCTCTCATATGTTGGGAAAAATTCCATGTGTTACCTTAATACAGAATCATTGCCTTGATTTTAAAATTTTTGGTTTTATCAAAGATAATAACATTTGTGCTAAGACTCAGTTTCAACTACACATATGAAAATAGACTCAAAGACTTAAGCATGGTCGATAAGATCAAAATGTCCCCTAAAGTGCCTTTGTTATAAAAACATCCTAGAAACTCTAAAAGACTGGGTTTAAATGCAAAATTATTAAAAAGACCTTGAGGTACACCTTTGACATAAAAGTATTCTGGTAACCCTAAAGAACTCGAAAATAATCATAAAAGATGAACCTATCCCTAATGGACACCATCGTCATGAAAGAATCCTGATGATTACATAGGACTCGATTTTAAATTAACTTACCAAAATACCCTTAGAGTATACCTTCAACATATAAGTATCCAGATATCCTAAAGGACTAAGTAGCATTATCAAAAAGATAAACATGTCCTTATTATGCACTTTTGACATATAAGTATCCAGATGATCATAAAGGATTGGTTCAAAGATATTACTAAAATGTCCCTAATGTTTACCTTCACCATAGAAGTACCCAAGAAACCTTAAAGCAGTTAATAACTTCATAAAAAGATGAACCTATTCCTATTATGCACTTTCAACATATAACTATCTCGATGATCATAAAGGACTCAATTCTAAGATAAATTACTAAAATACCCCTAGAGTGTAACTTGGACATAAAAGTATCTCAGTAACTTTAAAGGACTCGTAAACGATTAATATGATAATTTTTCCAAAACTTGCTAATGGGCCTTTAAATTACTCAAAATTATATTTTAACGCCTAAATGGCTAAGAAAGCTAGAAATGTCTCTAAATGACCAAAATAACTTAAATGGGCAATTAGATACAGGAAATAACTTTTTAACTTTACAAATGCAAGGCTTTTCTAAGGTATTCCAAAGTATTCTAACTTTGCAAGATACTCCCTACATTAAATAAATTACAAAATCAAAAAACACACCAAAATTAGAGTAGAAAACATATCAAAAATCACATGGAACATTCGAGTAAGTACTTTTAACCTTGGAACAAGATTTTGCAATTTTTTCAAACAAGCCCTTAAATTTTATAAATTACAAAGTGACAAGGCCAAAAATGTATTTAAACATATTGAAGATGCATGAAAATACCCCTAAAGGTCTAAAGGGATTAGGCCAAGCTATGTGGCCTTAGAAAAGACTTTTGCAACTTTTACAATTTGGTCCTTACATAATTTAAACTCAAAATTAAGCATCAAACACATCATAAAAATCATGAAAATCATACTAAAATTCATAAAAGGCCAAGCATGGATGGCCTTAATAAGTTTTCTAATTTTTACAATTTAGTCCTTAAGTTTTCTATAATTACTAAATAGCATAAAAAATCAACAACAACACCAAATCATCCACACAAGGTTTGACCAACTTGGACATACCCATTCAAAGGCCTTAAAATTTTTTGCAAAAATTATTTTTTAGGCCCTTGCAAGTTTTAAATGTGACAAAATGTCCAAAATACCATTAAATCAAGCATGAAAAATTATCCAAGGGCTATAATCATTTTCATGTAGCATGTATATCAACTAAAAATAGTTTTATTCATCACTTCTTTTAATGAATATCAATATAAATACATGTCATAATTTTTATCAAGCTTAAACATAATAAAATGATGACAAATAATGAATATATCAACATAAATTAACATGAAAATATTAAGAAAAATAATATAACAATATATACATGAAAATAATATAATTTCTATTAACAAACACAAATTATCTTAATAAAAATCAACATATTGCTAATAAAAATTATATAAAACAATAAAATTAAGAAACTTTGATCGTGGCTTTTATACTTGGCCTTTCATAATGGATTAAAATCCATAAGCTTAAGTATTCACAAAGCTCCCTTAAAGGAATAATTAAGCCTAAGATGAACAAAAATTAAAATTTTTACTTGAGAAATTACCTTAAAAAGCTTAAAAACCTAAGAAATTTTAATGTCTTTTAGTGTTTTTTGTTATGGAATGTTAAAGCACCATTTGAGATGTCCTCCCCCTTATTTACAAAAGGTAGATTCAGCCAAGAAGGGATGAAATCCCCTTTGGCTGAATGGGCTTGGCTTTTTTCCTTTTATTTATTATTTATTATATTGTTTTGATAATTTTAACTTTTCTAGATATTTTTAGCTTTTTAATAAGATTTTAATTAATGATTTTTGTCATTTTGCATATTTCATCATCCATGACATCATCATCTAGAACCTTTGCCTAAAAAAGTCTAATTTGGATAATATTTAACTTAATGAAAAAAATTAATCTTGATTAAATTAATTCTCATACAACAAAATTATTATAATTTGAAATTAAAATAAATATGCATAAATTTATAAAAATGTAGGAATAAATAAAATTATAATTGCAAAATTTTATGAAAAAAAGCTTGAAAAAAATTTGAAAAGAAATGATTGAATTGTAAGAAATTAAAAGTTATAAATTAGTAAATTTAATTACGAATTTGATCTTGTAAAAGGCCCAATTAAATTTCATACAAAATTTTAGAACCAAAAGAATGAATAAAAATTTTGGAAAGAGAAAAAAAAAATTGGGCCTTGTTAAAAAAATCAAAATGGTTAAACCTTGTTGGAAAGTTAATGGGCTTCATGGAAATAAAAAATTTGGGCTTTTTGGGCTTGTGGATAATGAAATGGGCTTATTAGACCATTTGCAAAATTTGAAAATGTTAGGCCCATTAAAGGAATTTGGCCTAAAAATAATAATAAAAATAAAAATTTTTTGATAAAAATTCCAAGTGTTGAATATTAAAAGAAACTTTTGAGAAATTTTAGAGGTGAGAAAAGAGCAATTAAAAATTTTTGAATTCATTAAACTTTAAGAAAAAGCCATGTGAAGAAAAATTACATTTGAAAGAAATTGAAAAATACATAAAATGGATTAGAATTTTAAAAAACTAATTTTATGGCAATTTTATGGAAGTATTTGAAGAATTTTAAAATTTAAAACTTGTAAAACTTCTAAATTTTACAGATAAAAGAAAATTCATATCTTAGAACCAAGAAAATTCCAAAAATACATTTAAATATATAAAACTGAACTAATTTCAGCAAATTATTTGAAATACTAAGTAATTAAAATGAAAACTTCAAATCTAAAGTAAATTTTATATGAAAAAGTTTCACGAGTTTGATACTCGCAGTTTTGTAAAAAATTCAAAACTAATAAGTAAATTTAATAATTTGACACCTTATAATATAAAATGCTAAAACAATTTTTTTCTTGAACATTAGATTTTTCGAAGTGGGTGTTGGCATAAATACTACATGGGTGTTGGTAAAAATATACGACAGTCAACTCTAAAATTTTTACAAAAAAAATCTTAAAAAATTCCTGAAAATGGAAAATATGACCATAATGTCATGTGCAAAAATGAATTTTAGAACTTCAAAAGGATAAATTTAAAAGCTAATTTCTTTACCTTGATATTCGTTTTTATTTTAGAATTATTCCATAAGACTTGAAATTGCATTTTTCTATCACATGCACATGCGGCCATTTATGTAGGACTAAAAAATCTTGAAAATGTTCTTTCCACCTGAAAAAAGTCTACCCCACCAGGTGGTTGATAAGTTCTTCATCTCGAATATTTCAGGTTTGTCGAGGAAAGGACCTCAGACAAAATTTAAGTGTCCACAGCTACCCATCTTTGGTCGTTGTTGAAGATCAAGAAAAAGGCAAAGACTAAATAAACATGATTTTGTCTGGGCTGCAATAAGCTCTTATACAAAGTGTTTTTTATATCTATATACATATAGGCCAACTATATCGGTTTTCTACCAAATAAAAAGAACCTAAAAAAACTTTGTTGATCCTTCTGCTTAATCAAACAAAGTTAATATAAAGCTTTCTTCACCTATTTTTCATAGGATCAAATGAAAAGGCCATTTTACTTAACTAGTTCCTAGCCAAGTAAAGTTGATTTAAAGCTTTCTTCACTTACCTTTCACTAATCGAATGAAGAGGTCATATTACTCAAAAACTTCACCTACCCTTGATGAGATTGAACAAAGTAGACTTAAATCCTACTTCATCAACCTTTCATACGATCAAGCGAAGAAGATAGCTTACTTAAAACTCTATTTACCCTTTACGGGATTGAATAAAGAGGATATCTTACTCAAAGTCTGCCTACCCTTCATGAGATCGAATGAAGTAAACTTAAATCCTACTTCATTTACCTTTCACAGCATCAAATAAAGAGGATAACTTACTCAAAACTCTATTTACCTTTTATGGGATCGAACGAAGAGGATATCTTACTCAAAACTCTATCTATCTTTCATAGGATTGAACAAAGTAAACTTAAATCCTACTTCATCTACCTTTCACAAGATTAAATAAAGAGAATAACTTACTCAAAACTTTACTTACCCTTCATGAAATCAAACAAAGAGGATATCTACTCAAAACTCTACTTACCATTCATGAGATTAAATGAAGTAGGCTAAAATCCTACTTCACCTACCTTTCATAAGATTAATAACAAGGATAGCTTACTCAAAACTCTGCCTACCCTACACGAGATTAAGAAAAAAAATATCTTACTCAAAACTCTACCTACGCTTCAGAAGATCGAATGAAGTAGACTTAAATCCTATTTCACCAACCTTTCATAAGATCAAATAAAGAGGATATCTTACTTCAAACTTTGCCTACCCTTCACGAGACCGAACGAAGAGGATATCTCCTTTAAAACTCTGCCTACCCTTTATGTGATCCAATGAAATAGACATAAATCCTACTTAACTTACCTTTCACAGGATCAAATAAATATGATAACTTACTCAAAACATTGCCTACCTTTCATGAGATCAAACGAGGAGGATATCTTACTCAAAACTCTGTTTACCCTTCACGGTAATGAATGAAAAGGATATCTTATGCAAAACTCAGCTTACCCTTTGTAAGATCGAACAAAAAAACTTAAATTTTAAAAGATTGAATGAAAAGAATATCTTACTTAAAACTTTGTCTGCTATTCATGGGCTCGAATAAAGAGGATATCTTAAAACTTTGCCTACCGTTCATGGGATTGAACGAAGAGGATATTTTACTTAAAACTCTACCTACCCTTCATGGGATTGAACAAAGTAGATTTAAATCCTACTTCACCTACCTTTCGCAGGATCGAATAAAGAAGATATCTTACCTAAAACTCTACATAAATCTACTTTACCTACCTTTCACAGGATCGAATAAAGAAGATATCTTACTTAAAACTCTACCTAACCTTTACAAGATTGAATGAAAAAGATATCTTACTTAAAACTCTACCTACCTTTCATGGAATTAAATGAAATAAACTTAAATCCTACCTTATCTATTTTCAATGGATCGAATGGAGAGGATATAACCTACTCAAAACTCTACCAACCCGTTATGGGATTGAAGTAGACTTTAATCCTACTTCACCTACCTTTCGTAGGATCAAGTGAAAAAGATATCTTACTTAAATCCTACTTCACCTACCTTTCATAGGATCAGATGAAAAGAACACTTAATTCAAACATCATGAAGGTTAGTCTTCTTATATATTAGTAAGGCCTCATCAATCTAAGCTTCACTGTTGCCCATTTCTTCTTTTTCCTGGTGGCTTCTTGTTGAAGGTTTAAATCATTAAAAGGCAATCTCATGTTTGGCCCATGAAATCTTTATTTTAATTTAAACTTTAAGAAATTAAGAGTTACTTGATTTTCACTAAATATCGAATTAATATTCATCAAACCAAAGATATAACCTTATGTAGTTGGATGAAAGTCAACATTTTGTTACTCAAGGCATATTCAAATAATCTTATTAAAATCATGAGAAGTATCATATTTCATCTAAATTCCAAAATTTACGGAATAAGATTATCTTCTCTTTCTAACCTAGGAGATGATTTACTTGATCAAAAGCTATGGAAATTTGAGAATGATTTTAACCATGAAATTTCCAATATCAGGGATAGTAGATATACCATCTTTATCTTTTGATGTTAAGTATTTCTTATATTGATGATCAGTATTTGAAACATCTTTAAATGAAATGAGGAAATGAATTTAGAGGCATAAATAGGGTGAAACTGGTAAAATTTGATTTGAAAAAATTGATACAAGAAAGTCAAAGTTCATCAAGACCAAGTTCAAGCAAATGTTTCTTTCATGGGAGTTCCTTGAAAAGCAAACAATTAAGTTATAGCATCCTTTTAATCTTCAATACAATAGCCTGACAAGTGTTAAACTAATATTAGTAAACACCAAGTCTCAAAGGGTTAATTAGAAAGGTCTTTGGTAAGCAGCTATTTCTAAGGAGGGCATGAAAGTTCTGAAAGGTTTTCTTAAATCAAATCAATGTTTGGGCATTTGACTCAACCTCTTGTTAGTGTGAAATTTCTAGAGGTTTAGGATTATTCATAGATTAGCATGGAAGGTTTCTTTTTCTTTGATGGCTACCTTTGTTGGCTTAGGAATAATTCCAAAACCTTTAAGTGTGTTCGAGACTACCTTTTTTAGGTTTTCACTTTAGGACTTCATTTTTTTAATTGATTACCTCGTCATATTCTTGAGGACTTAAAAATTATCCAAAAGGATGAATTTGCAAGGATCTTCCTGGGAATCACTTGATAACTCAAATAGCTATATTTGATGAAAATGGACTTTGTAAGTATATAATGTAAGCCATAGTTCAGGGTTTAGGATAAAAGGATATATAGGCCAAAATCAAGTGTTTTAAAGGAAATGGAATCAAGGATTATGTCTCTTTAGAAGAATTTTCATCTACATGTCTTCTTAGAGAAAACGTATATACATTTTTTTCATATCTTCTTGATTTTTATTTTTCTTTACTTCTATTTATTTATTTATTTCTCTTGTTTTCTTTATTCTTCATTTTGAAGGAACTTGAAATTTGAACTTTGCTTTAAATATTCAAAATTGAAATTTAAACAATCTTTATTTTTCACTTTGAATGCTTGAAATTTAAACTTTCTTCAGTTTTTAAAATTTACCTTATTCTGACCTATGCTTTTTGTAACTTTAGAATGAAATTTGCTTCTTTTGATCCTAAAGCTTTGCTTCACTTGCCCCCAATGTAGAAGGTGATCTTTGATTAGGGTTCAAAGAAAGAATAAATCATTAGGATTGAAGGGGATTACAAAGGGAATAATTTTCGATATTTGCAAAAGGATAGAGAAATATGGCCATTTGCCATTTCAAACAAAGCCATTTGAACTGGTAAGCATTTCGCTAGGAGAAAAGGTTGTTTTCTTTCTAAAATCTTTTTGAGTACCTTAATAACATGTTGCCTTAATTTTTAAAGGCTTAAGGTATGCATATTAGCATTATCAGCTTTGTAGCCACCTATGAATCTAGGTTTTGGTTGAGCTTTTAAGAAAGAAATCGAATTGGCATGGAAAACTCTTAAATCTTATATATTACTTATTGAGTATTAGATTAAAAATGTTTTATCTTGAAAGAATAGGTGTTTTTGGCTCATTTGTATTGCCATCCTCATTAAATCAAAGATTTGGAAGAGTTTCATGGAAGTTGTGGCACAAGGCTATTCAAATGAGGGAGATCTTAGAATTACTATCATTATCTTAACATATATCAAATAGTCAATATCTGAATCTTTTAAAAGTATAACTTGTTTGTTTGACTCTCAAGGAATCCAAAAAAGAACATTTGGGTGTAGAATGTCTATGGTTGTGAAAGGTCTATAATTAAATGTCTAGGACAATCATGTAAATGGAAGTAAATGACCTTTTTAAGAGGGCTCAACCTAATGTGATCATCTACCAAAGAAAAATCTTTCCAAAATATTCCCATTATCCTAGATACTGGAAAGCACTATTGATAAAATTCATGGCCCATGACAAGATGCATAATATTCATAAATCAAAATTCATTTCAAAATTCATAGTTTTTAAAAAGAAAGATACAAAATTTTAAATCAAGACAGAAACTGCCCCTGATTGGCATACGACCAAAAAATCGATGATCGTTACACTAAACACCCTTGATAGGCATTCATCAGCTTCTTGAATTTTGCCCAGTTAGTATCCTTAAAGACCTATACTTTGCTTTTCCTTCCAAAGAATCTTCTAAATGCTTTGGATCTCACCATTAAAACTTGTCTTTAAAACAAAACTTTTGAAATGCTTTGGATTTCACCATCGTAGACTTTGACTCTTGTAAATACTTTGGATCTTACCGCTAAAGACGTGTTTTTAAATAAAAACTTTTAAATGCTTGTGAATACTTTTGAATGCTTCAATATCACTATCAAAGACTTTTGAATGCTTTGATTATCACCATCAAAGACTTGTGAATGCTTTTAATATCACTATCAATGACTTTTGAATGCTTCAAATATCACCATCAAAGACTTACAAATGCTTTGGATATTACCATCAAAGACTTTTGAATGCTTAAACTTTTGACTGCTTTAAATATCACCATTGAAGGCTTGTCAGTGCTTCAAATATCACCATCGAAGATATTTGACATTTTATTTGAATGATCAATGGTTAATGCCATTGTAATTACTTAAACAAGTATGATAATGTGATGATCACAAAATGCTAGTTTTGAGAATGATGAAAATGCTAGTTTTGAGAATGATGAAAATGCTAGTGGAATAACGCAAATGCAAATATCAGTGAAAAGATATATGCATGAGAAATGATAAGATGCCAATATCACATACATGGTGCTGATTATTATAAAAAGATGCAAATATCAAGCAACAAATAAAGTATATTCTATGGATGATGCAAAAATTTGTTAATCTTCCTTTGCCCTAAAAAATATGACTCATTTTTTCAATCATTTGTTACCATCTTACCTTGAAAAGTTTCAAACTTTCACTGTTAATTTTCATTTCCTTTTCTTCTTCACATGGGTTTGGTCTTATTCTAATTTGTTGCCCTTCGATTTGAGAAACCCTTGTTTCTTTTCATGACACATTTTTAAGTTTCTTAAAACAATTTTTTAAATGTATTTTGTTTAAACTACTGAGTTAAAAACACATGATATTCATGTCTCTTAAAGACTAATGATCTTTTGTTGGAAAATTTCCCGAATCATAATTTGGGTTTTCCTCAAGATAAGTTGAAAAGCTTAAAAAAACTTTGGTTGATTTGAAAATTTCATGGTGGGTAGGATACATGCCCTATTTTCCTAGGCACAAATGGATTAAGCCATATGAGACATGAATTTCTTTAAAAATCAATCCAATTTGGTGTTCCTTTAATTCTCCTAACCATTGGCTCTTTAAAAGGTACCAAAATTAGTTATGATGGGTTGAGGATCAAAAGGTCAAGTTGGAAAGGGAATGAATTTAATTTTCAAAGTCAATCTATGCAACAAAAGGTTAACAACCTAAAGTACTTTGGGATTTTTGGATATCTCTAAATTTTTTTCAAAATGGATTTTCTCCTTGCAAAATTTGATCATTCCAATTACTGATACCAATGGTTTTTTTTTGTTCTACTCTTTACCTAAGGAATCACAATTTGGGAACTTTAAAATTACTTTTATGAAGTGTTGGGTCTGTTAGATGATCATGGTTTAATTCATAGGGAAATAAATCCAAGGTTGCAAGCTCATTTTCAATATTGATCATTAGTGTTCTTGAGATTTTCCATCATCATGTTTTTTTCAAAAAACAAAACATTTGCTTTTTGGAAATATTCTTATCTTATCAAAATATTTAACATGCATGCTTCTCAAAATGATGCCAATTCAGAGGCAAGAGCTTTTCAAAATAAGGGTTGCTTGCATCTCTTCTTATTATTTCATCAGTCTTTCTTGTATTTCATAATGGTTTGACTCCATCCTTGCTAACCATGCTAAAAATTCATCTTCATTGGTCAATGACATTTGATTGTACCGACACTTCTAATTTGAAAGAAAATTCTTTTAAAAAACTCTTATACTGAGAAAATCTTATTTCTGCCCTACAAGAATGAAATTAATGTAATGTTAAAGAAAAGTTTGTAACAAAGTGATACAAATAAATATATACCAAGAAAGCCTATCGTCAAAAGGATTGCTTTAAAAATAAGTTAAGGCATTATGGTTTCTTAAGGAAAATGGATCAGTCTTATTATGGGCAACATAATGCTCGTTTATCATTACCCTATGTATAAAGGAAAAATGGTTGGCACGGAAAAAAAAGAATTAATAAAGAAAAATTTTGCCCCAAACGAACCCTTTAGGGCATTACGATGCCTATTGCGGAAAACGAGTAAGCCTTGTCATTATCGATGATGTACTAACATCATCACCTAACCTACATATCTAGACCATGTAGATAAGGCTGCACAATGGCTTGCAAAGAAAAAAGAAATAATCGCATTACAAGTGACGATGTTCATTCATCACAACTTGATTTTTGAATTAAAATAATGATGACACATTCTAAGGTGAAACAACAATCTTATTATAAACGATAATGTTCAATTACCATCACATGATTTACATGCTTAGAACATAAAATAAAAAGAAAAGGCTAAAAGGTGTTCCCTTATGTCTAACTAATTCAATAACCTCTAGAATCGGGTATGGCTTTAACTAGATGAGGCCTTACAGTTCATTACATGAGGTTTGAGTTAGACATCTAAATAGGTTCTCGAATTGATCCTCGAGTATGGAAAGAACTAATAAGGTACCTTAATCCTTAGCCATCACGGGTTTATGTCGAAAAGGGTTTAATTCAAGTGGAAGTATCTTTCAGGCCTGTAATGAGGCTAACACCTTAGTAAGCATAGGAATTTACATATGATAGGCCTTTTACTAGCCCGCAAAGGCTAACGCCTTAGAAAATAGAGCAACTTCATCCCCTCCTAAAATATTAGGTAACCTATGCCCCCTTTATATGCTTGGAGGAGAGTCTAATGGTATGCATGTGCACAATGTATGTAGGGGAACAACCAAACCATTTATGACCCGACACTTTAAAAAATAATAAAAACCTTATCCTAAATGCCCCATAAAAATAATGTTGCAAAGGAAACAAAGGGATTAGTGAATAATATATGAACAATATATACCAAAATTTCCATATAAATAAAAAATAAAAAAAATTGTTTTGCAAATACTGAGAATTATAAGTAAATATCAATTGAAACTGAATCAATCAAACTATAGTTAACATGTAATTAATTTTAGGCCTGAATTTCTAACCTGCCTCTAGTGGAGCACCAAACTGTTGTAACATGGCCCGGATACGAATCCTGACCAGCTCTACTTCAAAGGCTTGGTGTAGCCCTCATTCTTATATATAGCTATATAATATTATTTTTATTTTTTAAGGATGTTATTATTTTTTTATGCTTGGAGACAAGTCGTCAAGATGAATCACTCACTCGATTTAACCTTAAATAGTCATTACTAAATGACCATCTGTTTTGGAGTGGCCACCAATCTATTTTGGCTAGGTGAGATTGGTCACCAACCAGAGTTTGTATTTCAAGGGTTACAAAACCTTAGAAAACAAATTCCAAGATCTGCACTCATACCAAAGATTGTATGAAAGGGTCTGGAGTCAATTGCAATCATGAGTAAGGGCTGATCCCTCTCATGATGCCTTGCGATCGATACCTTATTAATCACATGACAACTTAAATTATGATCTTTGTTCGATTTCAATATTCGATAGTTAATTATAATTCTTATATATAAAAAAACATTTATGAAACAAATTTATTATTTTGTTTCAGAAAATCATATTTTTAATATCTTTAAAAATCAAAATATCTTTTGCACCCCACTAGAGGACTGAAGAAATACAAATGGTTCTATCATTCTCTTTCGTATCACACTAGAGAGCCAAAGGAATATGAATGGTTATAAAATATTAAAATATCTTTTGTACCCCATTGGAGAGTTAGAGGAACATAAAAGGCTTTATTTTTCCAAAATTCATAAAAAATTTCTATTTTCTCATTTTTAAAAGGATATTTTGTTATTAATATAATCCATAAAATCCCTTTTACATGCTGGGAGAAATTTCACTTATTAATTTAATTCAGAGAGATTGCCTTGATTTTAAAATTTCCAATTGTATCAAAAATAATAATATTTGTCCTAAGATTTGGTTTCAACTACACGTATGAAACTAAACTCAAAGGATGCAAACATGGTTGATAAGACCAGAATATCCCCTAAAATAGTTTCGGCATGAAAGCAACCTAGTAACTCTAAAGGATTTGGTTTAAATGCAAAATAACTAAGATATCCCTGGGCATACCTTCGACATGAAAGTATCCTGGTAACCCTAAAAAACTAAAAACTGATTATAAAAGATGAACCTATTTTTAATGCACACCATAGTCATGAAGAATCCCGGTGATTACATAAACTTGGATTTAAGGTAACTTACCAAAATACCCTTGAGTGTACCTCCGATATATAAGTATTGCAATACCTTAAAGAACTAAGTATCATTATAAAAAGATGAACCTATCCCTATTATGCACTTTCAACATAAAAATATCTAAGTGATCATAAAGGACTTGGTACTGAGGTATATTACTAACATGGTCATAAGGGCTACCTTTGACATAGAAGTATTCAAAAAACCTTAAAGGACTTGATAACTTCATAAGAAAACGAACCTATTCCTATTATACACCTTCAACATATAAGTATCTTGTTCATAAAAAAGAACTCGATTCTAAGGTAAATTACAAAAATACCTACAGGATGTACCTTTAACATTAAAGTATCTTGGTAACCCTAAAGGATTCAAAAATGATTGACATGACAATTTTGCCCAAAATGGTAACTTAGATAGCAAATATGACCTAAATGGCAAAAATTGCTAATACACCTTAAAATTCCTTAAATTGCATTTTAACCTCTAAACGGCAAAAAATGCTAGATATATTTCTAAATGACCAAAATGCCCCAAATGGATAACTGTACGTGGAAATGGCTATTTTAACCTTGCAAATGCAAGGCTTTCCTAATGGACTTCAAAGTTTTCTAACTTTGCAAAATAGTCCCTACACCAAATAAATTACAAAAATCAGCATGGAAAATATATAAAAAAAATCACATGGAACATTCGGCCAAGTATTTTTGACCTTGGAACAAGATTTTGCAATTTTTTAAACAAGCCCTTAAATTTTATAAAATTACAACATGACAAAGGCCAAAAATGTATTTAAACATATTGAAATGCATGGAAAAAACCTTTAAAGGTCTACAAGTGATTTGGCCAAGCTATATGGCCTTAGAAAATATTTTTGCAAGTTTTACAATTTAGTCCCTATATGATTTAAACTTAAAATTAAGCATCAAACACATCACAAAAATCATGAAAATCATACTAAGAGTACAAAAAGCATCATACCAAGCATGGGTGGCCTTAAAAGAAATTTTAATTTTTACAATTTAGTCTTTAAGTTTTCTATAATTACTAAATAGCTTTAAAAAAAATCAACAACATCACCAAATCATTCATACAAGGTTCAACCAACTCGAGTATACCCATGCGAAGGCCTTAACAATTTTGGAAAAATTATTGTTAGGCCCTTACAAGTTTCAAAGATGACAAAATATTCAAAATACCATAAAATCAAGCGTGAAAAATTATCCAAGGGCTATAATCATTTTCAGGCATGAAACATATCAACTCAATACATAAATATCAATATAAATATATGTTATAATTTTTATCAAGCTTAAACGTGCATAAAATCATGATAAATAATTAACATATCAACATAAATCAACATGAAATGTTAAGAAAGATAATATAACAATATATACATGAAAATAATATTATTTCTATCAAGAAACACAAATTATCTTGATGAAAATTAACTTATTGCTAATAAAAATTAAGTAAAACAACAAAATCAAGAAATTTTGATCATGGCTTTAATATCTGGCCTTCCAACATGGATTAAAATCCATGAGCTCAAGTATTCACAAAGCTCCCTAAAAGGAGGAATCAAGCATGAGATGAACAAAAATTAAAACTTTTACAAGAGAAATTACGTTAAGAAGCTTAGAAACCTAAGAAATTTTAATTTTTTTTGGGTGTTTTGTTATGGAATGCTAAAGTCCCATTTGAAATGTCCTCGCCTTTTTTTATAAAGGAAAGGTTTGACCAAGATGGGATGGCCAAATGGCCCTTCTTTTTTTCCTTTTATTTATTATTTATTATAATTTTTTGATAATTTTTAATTTTTCTAGATTTTTTTGGTTTTTTATAAAATTTTAATAAATGGTTTTTGTCATTTTGCATACTTCTCATCCATGACATCATCATCTAGAAGCTTTGCTTAAAAAAATTCTAATTTGGATAATATTTAACTTAATGATAAAATTGAATCTTGATTAAATTACTTCTAGTATAACCAAATTATCATATTTTAAAATTAAAATAAATATGTATAAATTTATGAAAATGTCAGAATAAATTTATGAAAATGATTGAAAAATTTTGAACCGAAATGACTAAATTGTAAGAAATTAGAAGTCATAAATTAGCAAATTTAATTATAAATTTAATCTCGTAAAAGACCTAATTAAATTGCGTACAAAATTTTAGATAAAAAAGAATTAATAAAAATTTTGTAGACGAAAAAAAATACTAAGACTTGTTAAAAAAAAAATCAAAATGGGCCTAATTGGACCCTGTTGAAAAGTTAATGGGCATGATGGAAATAAATGAAATTCGGCATGCTGCATTTTTAGAGAATGAGATAGGCTTATTAGACCTATTTGCAAAATTTGAAAGCTTTACGCCCATTAAACGAATTTGGCCCAAAAATACTAATAAAATTTTTTTGATAAAAATTCCAAGTTTTGAATATTAGAAGAAACTTTTGAGAAATTTAAGCGGTGACAAAAGAGCAATTAAAAATTTCAAACTCATAAAACTTTAACAAAAAACCTTAGAAGAAAAAGTATATTTGAAAAGAAATTGAAAAATCCATAGAATGGATTAGAATTTTAAAAAACTAATTTTATGGTAATTTTACAGAAGTATTTAATGAATTTTAAAATTTAAAACTAGGAAAAATTTCATCAAAAATTTTACAAATAAAAGAAAATTCATATCTTGGAACTAAGAAATTCCAAAAATATGTTTAAATTTATGAAACTAAACCAATTTCTACAAATTATTTAAAATATTAATTACTAAAAATGAAAACTTGAAACTCGAAGGCAGCTATTCGTTGTTTTGTGAAAAATTCAAAATTAATAAATAAATATAACAATTTGACACCTCATGGCATAAAATGCCAACATAGATTTTTTTTCTGGAACATTTTAGATTTTTTGGAGCAAGTTTTGGTATAAATACTACATGAGTGTTTGTAAAAATATACGATAGTAAACTATCAATTTTTATGAAAAAATCTCAAAAAATTCCTAAAAATAAAAAATTTGACCGTGATGTCATTTGCAAAAATGAATTTTAGAATTTCAAAAGGATAAAGTTAAAAACTACTTTCTTGACCTTGTTATTTGTTGTTTAAAGAATTATTCCCTAAGACCCTCAAAATTGCATTTATCTATCACATGCATGTGTGACCATTTAAGCAAGTCTAAAATGGTTTAAAAATGTTCATTTCACCTGAAAGAAGTCTACCCTTACCAAGTGGGCATTAAGTTCTTTGTCTCAGATATTTTGAGTTTGTCAAGGAAGGGCTCGGACAAAATTAAGTGTTAACACATGTCGCACCCACCAGTATTTGTACCACAGATTATGAGGCCTCTAATCCTATATCTATTTGTTTTTGACAAGTCTATGGGCTATTTATTGGGTCAACATAATGAGTCAGGTAAGAAAGAGCAAGTTATCCACTAGCAAAGCAAAAAGTTCATAGAACGGAAACAATTACCCAACAATTGAGAAACTATGTTGTGCTTTACCTTGGACAGCTCAAAAGTTAAGGCAATGCATGTTATACCACACTATATGGCTAGTTGCTAAACTTAACCCTATCAAATAACTATGTGAGGCCTCTTCCTTGTCAATAAGGTTAGCCAAATGGTAAGTCTTACTGTCTAAGTATAATATTACGTACGTGATGTAGAAAGCCATTAAGGGTAATGTAATAACTGATTTTCAGCAAGCCAAGTGATGAATGACTATAAGCTTTTGGATTTTGAGTTTTCGAATAAAGATTTAATATGCATATTTGAGGTAGAAGATATGCTAGACTACAACTAATATTATAAAATGCACTTTTATGGAGCCTTAAAATGTATTAGGGCATGGAATTGGGCAAATCTGATCTCACTTAATGAAAACTACTACTCTTCATGTCTAGATTAAACTTCAATTGTACCAACAACATAGCACATATGAAGCTTGCCTATAGGACTTTGAGCCTTCATCGAAAAGGTATCAGGGTTCTACAAGTGTTTAAGGATTTAGCCCAGTAATCTATCATCTTTAAGAAGATCAAAAACCCAGGATTCTAAGTTAATTCAATATGGAAAAGTAATCTCTAAATTAAGACAAGACTTTAATGAAATCAGCTTCTAACATTTACCTCGAAAAGAAAACCAAATGCCTGATACTTTAGCATACTTGGCCTCACACCTATTCAGATAAATATCCAAGAAACCCCAGCCTATTATCATGGTATAGAGGAGAAAAATGATGGATTACTATGGTACCATGATATTCTTCGATATGTCACAGACCAATAGTACCTCGAATATGCTACCAAAAATGACAAGAAAACCATCTAAAGAATGGCTAAAAGCTTTATTCTAAACCACGGGATTTTATACAAAAAAGGCTAGGATTAAGTGTTACTCTAGTGTATGGGTGCTCTTAAAGCCAATAAAATCTTAAAGGAAATCTGTGGTACGCATGCTAATGGCAACTGAATACTGAAGCAAGTCATACAATCAGGCTATTATTAGTTCACCTTTTAGAAGGATTGCATTGACTATGCTTGATGGTGCCACAAGTGCTAAATCTACATGGAAAAAATTTAAGTCTTACTATCACCTCTACATGTCTTAACAGCTCTATGGCTTTTTTCTATGTGGATCATGGATATTCTTGGACCTATAAGGCCTCTAACGAGCACCATTTCATCCTAGTTACTATTGATTATTTTACCGAAAAGGTAGAAATGACCTTATACACCAATGTAACTAAATTAGTTGTATGCAAATTTGCAAAGCTGGACATTATCTGTGGATATAGGCTTCCAAAATAGATCATTATAGATGGAAGCAATTTGAAAGCAATTCAAAATTTAGTATCATAACTCAGTGCCATATTGCTCGAAAATGAATAGAACAGTCGAACCAACCAATAAGAACATTAAAAAGATAGTCAAGAAGATGGCTGAAACATAAAAAGACTAGCATGAAAAGCTATCTTTTCCACTACATGCCTATTGCACAATGGTTCGAACTTCTGCGGGTGCTACCCTTTTTTTAGTATATGGCATAAAGGTTGTTCTACATATCGAGGTCAAAATCCCCTTACTCAAGGTCTTAATAGAAATCATAACTTGAAAAAGTAGAATTGATCAAAAACTGATACAAGCAACTTAATAAGAAAAGAGTAAAAGTTATCACAAGCAAATGTACCAAAAGCATATGATGAGAGCCCATAACAAGAAGGTTTATCCTCGTTAATTTTGAGAAAGTGACCCAGTGCTCAAACAAATTCTCCCAATATATAAAGACGCTCGGAGAAATACATAGTTTTTTAAGAAGCCTTGATCTCAACCTAGATGGATGGTGGCAACTTGCCTAATCTTGCCAACTATAATTCTATCATGAAATACTACACATAACCAAAAAAAACTCGATGAAAACCAGAAAGGGCATCCAAGTAAAGCAAATTGCTTATGTTGAAAACCTAAAAGGGCGGCTTAAGTGACTAAAGCTTACTTTCATCAAATCCAGACTATTACTAGCTTAGGCTAGGACATACCTAACCTATCTACCTTACGATGATCGAAACATATAACTTGGTCCACCTACCAAACCCCATTTCCTTTTGAACCTATAGAGAAAAGACAATGTCTACCTAGGCCTAGGGTAACCATCACTTCATAAGGTAATCTATTCCTAACTGTTTTTTTTTTAAATTAGTCAACACTTAAGGGATTAACTGGTTGAGAAAAATCTCTAAAAGCACTTAGAGGAAGATTTATGTCATTAGCATTAAGGGCATCAACTACCTAAAAATCCATTACTAACTCTTTTGTATATCTTTGAAATTTTCATGAATAGTATTCTTCGTCATTTTGATGCAATACAATTACTTATTTCTTTTTCAATATTTTTTTTTTGTAATGCTTGCATTCCAAGTTGCATCATGTTTATCATTTAATTGATGATGCTTGATATATGGACAAAACATATAATAAGGTTTTCTAATATTACTTTGAAGAAGATGAAAAATTTATAGGAACTTTGTTTCATATTTAAAAGTCAAGAATGAACCTTGAAACCATGGCCGGTCTTACTTTTAGACCTCTTCATTTTGAAAACATGTTCAAAACCTTTTCCTCAATAAGCCTTAGCCAAAAGGTAGGAAGTAAAAATCCCATTTTGACATAGTGCCTTAAAATTTAGGTTAGTCAACCTAGATTACCAGCAGTAATCCCTTCAGTTAAACTTCAAACTAGCCTATTTAATTTATGAGCAAACCCAATTAGCAAAAAAATCCTAAACACAAACTAATCTAACTTAAGAACCTAATTTCACAAGTATAGGCTATCCATACCTTCCTAAAACAACTTTGAACGTTTAGAGCCTTTGGACATCAAAAACAAGATTAACTAACCCCAAGACAAGAGGATGCCTGATTGAATTCTTGGATGAGAAAATGACATAAAACACCATAACCAACTACCAAAATAGGCTTTTAAATCATCACATTTGTATCCCTCAAGCATGTATTTGCATCGTCATGTGCCATTCATATAACAATTAACATTTTTTCTATTGCAAACTTTTAACCCCAACAGTCGAATTAGAAAAGAATCCCAAGAACATATTTTCACTTCTAAAAAACCCTGAAAGGCTTCAAGTAAGAATTCATGACCTTGTGAGCTCGTAAATCAGAAAACTATCAAGGTAGAGTATCTTAAACTTAAATTATCTAAGGCAAAAAAGGCTGGACGCTTATTACTTTAGTCTATAAAAACTAGCTATCTACAAACCTTAGTTCATAAAGAGCTGGATGATTATCTACCTTAGTTCACAGAGCTTTGGATGCCTACCAACCTCTTTCGACAAAGAGTTGGGCATTAGTTGGTTTTGTCTACAAAAACTAGGCATTAATCGAGTTTGTCTATAAAGAGCTAGGCACCAATAGAGTCTACCCATAAAGAGCTGAGTACCAATTGAGTTTATTTGTCTGTCCATAAAAAGTTACGAACCTATCGAGTTTGTCCACAAAGAGCTAGGCATCAATCGAGTATATCCATAAAGAGTTAAGTACATCCACAAAGAACGGAGCACCAATCGAGTCTGTCCATAAAGAGCTAGGCACCAATTGAGTTTGTCCATAAAGAGTTGGGCACCAGTTAGGTCTGTCCACCAAAAGCTAGGCACCAATTGAGTCTATCTACAAAGAGCTAAGCACCGATAGAGTTTGTCTACAAAGAACTGAGCACCGATAGAGTCATCCACAAAGAAAGGTGACAATGTAATGCTTTCCCCTATTTTTGACTTAATAACTAAACTAATTTCCTAAACTAATAACTAAACTAATTTCCTAAACTACTTTTTTGAGACTTTCAAATGCCTTAAAATGCATCCGACTAATTCCCCATGGAGTTGAATGTCATAAAACGAGTCTCATAAAGCCTGGATCAAGGCCAGAAAAAAAAATTAATATTTTCTTTGACTTAAATTACCGGTTTTAATTTTAAAATACCTATTTTCATTAAAGAATATCCCCTTTTGTCGTTCAAAAAAAATATTAAAATTTTTATCTTTAGGGATACTTTAACCCCATTCTCCGATAGGGTATTTTAACCCTGCTTTTACAAACTTCATTCAAATTTCAACAAAATAACTAAAAGTTCCACTATTAAAGAATACTCTAACCCTATCTTCTGAAGGGATACTCCAACTCGCTTTTTAAACTTCACTCAAAATCTAAATTTTCTCTCTCTAGAATTTCCTTGGGTCTTTTAATCAAGACTTTCTTTTCCATACTTCAAGCAACCACCAAGTTTAAATAGTCTCAAAATTATCATTCTGATTATCCTCAATAATTAAAGACAATTATGAGATATATCCCGACTGTCATTCTTTTCTTATGCTTTTGTGTGTTTATTTCTATGTAATATTTATTATATTCATTTTCATATTACTAACATGTTTCCCTTGGTGATGCCTATTTTGCATTCATATTTTCAAATCATTTTTTGAAAATTATAAGGCAATGTTCTGTGTCGATATCTCTCCAGTGCTTAGCATGGAATATCTGATTTCAAAATTACATTCAAAGATTATATTCATCAAAAAAAATTCTTATGGTCCCCAAATCTCTAGGGTGCAAATGATTCAAAATTTTCCTTAAAACTTGGGTTTACAATTTTTATACAAAATCATGGATTAAAAGGGGATTATATCAAAATAATGACAAGTCAAAACTAAGGAAACAAAAAGCGATGTAAGACATGGCTAACGGGGATCGATTTCGGGCATCTTAGGGCATTAATCCTTGCCCCTAACTGACTCCCAAACACAATCGATGAATATTTGGACCTCGTAAACCCTAAAATTGATATTTTAAGTTTTGTAACTTGAAATATCATTTTCAATAGGCATAAATCATATCTAGCCCAAATGATCGGAGGTAACTCTAAGTCTTTGGCCACTTCATGTAGGGCATTGAAGACCACTTGGATGAGCTATTCATTTGATGGTCCTTCCTTCTACTTTCTCCTTATCATGCCTAATCCAAATCTCTATCAGGGCATATCCTAAAGGCAATTCCTTTTAAGTCACACACATTGCCATCCCAGCGATTAGGGTGTTATGTCGGGGGCATGTAGTGACAATGTTCATTGCCAACATGTTGGGAACATAATGGGTCACATGCAATAAGATGGCATTGTTGGATTAAATCTAGGATCTAACTAAGTTGGCCTTAATTAAATAAAAAATATATTAATTGCAGGACTTAATTAAACTACTTCACTTAAGAATTATTTAAGACACAAATTAGATTTATGAAATTTACTAGAGATGTCTTAATACAACAAAAAGTAAGAAAATCTTATCAAGAAAATGTCTAATTGGTAATAAAAATGCCTTGATTTTGGCCATATAATTATTTCTAGCTAATTAAACAATTATTTGATAATTATGTAATATTATTTACATTAGGCAAAATTGTTTTACTTGGGTTAGAAATTTAATTGAGAATTAAATACTTTTACATGTTAATAAGGTTAGGCTAAAAGCCCAATTATTAACTTAAGTGTGCCTAGTTTTGAACTACACTTATTTAGACTTGCTATAAAGCAAACCACATGGATTAGAGCCCAATTAGTGTAGTATTGTGCTAAGATATTAATTAGTTACTAACTGGACTTAATTTTGAATAAAATCGTTAAAAGTGTTTCAACTAGGATTAAAGTTACCACCAAAGTGATGCCATCCATAAGGGTGACTAACCGGGCCCTATATGTAATTAAATACATTATTAAGGCCTTTTGGCTATGTGTCGCTATTAGAAAATCCTAGGCAAGTAAACCTTATGATCCCTAAACACCTTAATGTAACATTTAGCTTTCTTTGCACAACTTTGACTTTTAGAGAGATCTGGAATTGTTCTTAATCCAAATGAAAGTGGAAAAATAGTTTTTCAGCATTGAGAGAATAGCCCTTACCTAGGGTTGAGAAATTAGCCAAGTTTGCACCAACCTCTACATCCCTACAACATCCATTTTCCCTTTGTTTTGCTCTATCACCTTACTAGTATTGTTCTTGGATTATGTGAAGGAAAAGGTTTTTCAATTCTACTTTTGGCTTAAGGCCTAATTAGTTTTCTAGCTAGCATTAGGGAACTACAAGGCCTAGAAAAGGTTGCAAAAATCATATGTGTAGATCATCATTAGAGGTAGGACATGTGTGCTGCTCTTGATTTCAAGAATCCTCTTAATGAGCTTATTTGTATATCTCTAAACATTCTTTGGACTTTGGATTACTCTAGATTACTAGATTTGAGAGTCAATAATCCCTAAACAAAGGGGTGTTTTGATTTCGGTAAAAAATTTTGAATGTTTACTACATGGAAATCCTTCCCCAAAGATTCAAAGAAAGTTCGATTGTTTCTATATTTATGTTTTTTGCCATTTATCATATGTTATTTTATCAATTTTTGAAATACGATATATTCATGAGACTGGACTTATTGGGATATGGATCCCTTTAAGAGGGGATATTGATATTTGCTATTATGTTTTAGGAGTCAAAACATCAGTGTCAGTTTTGTTATTAATGTCAATGTCAATATCCAAATTTGCTATTTCTAGCTAAGTGGATAGATAGCAAATAATGTTGTCTAACCATCATCTAGTTATACTTAAGGTATCTGATTCCTATGGGAGTTGGGAATTTTATCATCAAATAGTAGAAAGCTATTACGATTTTGGTCTTCATCATCAGTAGTCTCCCAAAATGAGATTATAAGTTGATGGTTGATTGAAAACAAGGAAATCTATCATGGTGTTAACTATATGTTAACTATCTCCGAGTGTGAAGGGATGCATTATAAAACCCTTTGCAAGTACTGGGTGGTTTGCAAAATCGTGGATAGGTGGTAAAAGGTGAGATCATTTCTAATAAGCCCTATTCTCAGAAAGGCTTCCCATTGTATAATTTCCACAACAATGCCATCAATTCGAATTTGGTTCATTGTTAGTAATCTCTAATGGCAATAAACACAATGATTGAGTCATTCTCATTTTCAAAACAAAGTTATTTCCATTTTCCTTAAAGATTATTACCTAATTATTTTACTTATGCATTTTGGTGGTATATTAATTGCCCTAACACTATACAAATTAGGTTTTCCTTTTTAATATATTTATATTTATTAATGTTTCTTTTACCCTATGCTATTTTTTCCTCATGATTTGCATGATTTTTTTTTATTTTCTAAAAAATATTGAGATAATAAAGTATAAATAAAAATATATGTCTACACACACTCCCTGGGGGGTGGAGAAGGGCGTTGTGTTGTGAGACCATACCCCAAAATTTTAGATATACCTTTAATATATAAGTTGATGTGTATTTATTTATTAAATATAATTAAATTAACTTTCAAAATAAAAGTTATATTTATTTAGTTTTTTATTTTTGTTTATAATTTATTTTTATGCTTTAAAATTTAAAACCAAATATAATTAATAGTCTTGTCCTCCAAAAAAAATTTTAATATTTTTTAATGTATTTTAAATTTATTTTTTAATAACCCATCAAATGAATATAATATTTATCTTTTGATTGTTGGTTATGCTCAAAATATTAATTTAAAAAAAAAAATTAGCTCTCTTTATTTATATGTTTGTCCCACAATATTAAAATATGCCTAACACGTAATTTATGAGCAGCGCCTTAATGGAAAATTTTGGTTAATGAACCGAAATTTAGACATTATGTGTAAGAGAAATCGAATCATGATTGTTGTAGCCAAAATCATTATGTTGCACCACGATTGAGACTTAATAGGCAATGCAACGATATTGAAATCTGAATCTATTTTCAACACCTCAATTTCTTTACCTCAACACCTGTGGAGATTTTATAAGTGGGTTATATATGGTGGTGGCTGAAGTAGCATTGCCCAAATTATAAGATGGAGATTTTATATTTTTGTTTGTGTTTTTCTTTTAAAAAAAAAAACTGATCTTTAATTATCTTTTTATTTGTAATTATAGAATTATTTGAATGTTGCTTATTGAACTTATAATTGTTATTGTACATAAGTTTATTTGTATCATTAAATTTAACTATTTTAATGATATTATTATCCATATTACATTTTAATAAAGTTTTATTTATAAAACTAAAATTTTGTATTTTATAAATTAAATAAAACTCATAAAATTTATTATAAATATTAAAAATAATAAAATATGATAGCAAACATATAAATATATTGTTTGCATAGGAAACAACCATTATGCATGATGTAGCGTTTGCAACACAACGTCCTCAACGTGCGACCGCGATTTAATAGTGTGGTTCCCCTCCCTAAAGCTCTGGCTAACCCTGCCTTTGTACACCATAATTTACATTTAATACTAGAATTTGATCATCTGTTATGTGGGTATCGTAGGAAAAAGAAAGTGTTTTATAAGGAAAAAAGTTACGTTAGCAGTGATTTTTAATAAAAATTTAAAAGATATAGATACCTTTCTTTTATTTTCATGTGATAATTTTGTTTATATTTTTAAGTAAAATTTTTAATTTTAACCTCAATTCACTTGTGACACTAACTCAATCAACTATATTTATATTTGTGTAAATATATACTAGCTTCTTAATATCTTAATTTGTCTTTTCTAGAAAAACCTAGTCAAGCTTTTATGGGCATAAAAGTTAAAATAAAGGAACATTCAATAAAACATAAAATAAAGGAATATTCATCTTTTATATATATATATATATATATATAAGCATAAATATAGTGAATCTTTTAAACCAATGAAAATGAGTATTATTGTTCACGACACTTTTATTTTGTCATTCTAAATATTAATTATTAACAATATTTATCTAGTTTATAAAAAAAATCTAATAATATTGAAAGACTTTCATTAAATAGATTTATTTTCTGATAAATTAAAATGAATTAAAGTTTACATTGCATTATTTTTATTAATATTAAAAATAAATGAATTTTATTAATCCAGTTTTTCAAGTTAATGCATAGATGAGAAGTCCGATTGCAATGAAAACTTTTGTTAAATATAGATTAATTTAATAATAAATACAAAATACCCAAATTTTCTTATCAGATTACTTTTTCGTATAATTTTAATCTTTCATTAATCTTAAAAATAAGAAAAATATATTAATCTAATTTTATATTTTACTACAAATTTTTATTAATATACATTTATTAATTTCAATTATATATACAGGAATAACATTTATTCCATTTTATTTAATATTTTATATTTATAAATATTAATAAGATTTACCATTGAAAATGTACATATCTTTATCAAAGCTTTTGTAAAATATTTTTATAATATTTTAGATAAGGATTTTAAACATTAAATTATGTGTAATTTACAATAAAGTGATCAATACTATACCAGTAGATATATCATTTTTGTTTTGGTACTAGTTATACTAATATGTATGTTTTGCCAATATGTTTTGAGTTTACTAACAATTTTCAAATATTTTCATATATATATATATATATAGAGAGAGAGAGAGAGAGAGAGAGAGACAGAGAACCTACTTTCAAGTTCCTTAATAAAATATATATTTTATATGCATCCATCACATATAGGTTTATATGCAAAAAATAATTTTTGATATTATAAATATTTAAAATCCAAAATTTTTATACATCAAATAAGTAAAATAAATATAAAAATATTTGAAAATATATAGTAAATCATTATTAATTAGGTTCAATAGTCTAATTTAAGGAATATATTTTATTCTTAAATGTAATTATGAAAAAAAATAAAAAAGATTAAGAAAAAAAGCTTTAAAAATTGGTTTTAAAAAAAAAAGTGAAAACTTTAAAAATCATAAAAAAAATTAAAGTCTTTTAGCAATAGGTTTGGACCAATACATGTCATAATCTACCAAATGCAAATCTGATACGTCAGACTTAGAATGGGTAAATTTCTTTATTTTTATTTTCTCATATTCGAGGGAGACTTAATTGTCAAATTGAATTTTTTGTTTAACTAAACCCTAAATGGCCATTGCGAAATGACCAATTGACTCGGAGTCACACTAATTTATTTTGGCTAGGTGAGTTAGTCATCGACCAGAGTTCCTCTTTTTAGGGTCATGAAACCCTCGAAAACAAACTCTAAAATCCACTTAATAAGCAAATATTCATATGAAAAGGGTGTGGAAGTCAGTTACACACGGAGTGAGATGTGTCCCTCCATGAGACCCCATAAATTGGTACCTATTAGCTATGTGTTAACTTAAATATCGATTATAATCTATTTTAATTTTTCAATATTTAACTATATTTCTTATATTTTAAAATTATTTACAACTACTATTATTATTTTAATTCTAAGTAAATCGGGTTTCCACATATTTTGAAAATCAATATATTTTTCACACCCCTCCAAAAAACTTAAAGGAACATGAAAGTTTTTTTTTCTGAGAAATTGAAAATTTTGATTTATTTATTTGAAGAGGGTATTCTTTTGTTTAACATAATCGATGAAATGGTTTTAACTCAAGGATATTGCCTCGAGTTTTAAAAAATATATTATAATCCACATATATAGATATGTTTAATTTGAAATTGCAAAGTGATTCTTTTATTATGGAAAATAATCTAAATAGACCTAACATGCATGGACCTAAATGATCCATAAATCATGGAAAATGATTTAATTGCATGAAACTTTGTATAATAATTCCTAAGTCATAGAAAATGACTCAAATGTCCTAACATATAGAAAATTGCATGAGAATCCCTAGATCATGAAAAATGGCCTAAACGACCCTCACACATAAAATTGCATAAAAGTCCTAGATAATGGAAAATGATCTCAACGACCCCAAAATGCATTAAATTGCATAATAATCCCTAGATTATGGAAAATGACCCCAATATTCATAAAATTGCATAAAAATTGACCCAAATGACCCCAAAATTCATGAAATTAAATAAAAGCTTCTGGAATCATGGAAAATGACCTAATTGACTCCAACTTTCAATTAATGGCCATAAATTGAACTTTCAAAAAATTGCACAAAAGTCCCTAAGATCACAAAAAAATAACCTAAATGACTTTAAAATCCAAGAAATCTAATGAATGGCCATAAATCATGGAAAATAACTAAAATGACCCTAAAATGCATGAAAGTTGCAAAATTATCCCTAATATGCATGAAAACATCATGGAAAATTGTAAAATTGTCCTTAAATATTTCTAACACTCTTAAATGCAACCCTAAGCATCACTTTTCACCAACAAACATACAACCATGCATCATTCATGATTCTACTCACAAAATACTTTTTTAGCATAAACATACATTGATGTATAATGAAACATATAGTTGTTGTTATGAACACGACATTTCATGGAAAATGCATGGTAATATAAACCATTATCATAATACATGAAAATGTTGCCATATTTGATTTTGAGAACAAAACACCTTATTAACATGAACATACATAGATACCCCACTGTATATGGTGTTGGTGCTGTAATCATAGTATTTTCATGAAAAATGCATAACTGTAGGAATAATGATAATGAGGCATGGAAATGACATAAAATGTGTGTATCATACAAAGAATAATAAATAAATAGCATGAAGAGCCAAAATAAAGTTATATCAAACTTGATGATAATCACATAAAAACTAAGAAACTTGGCATAAAACATTTGGAAAACAACTTTCTTGATGGAAACTTGGTTTTTATACCTAGGCACAAGTCATCACCTAAGGATGGCTTAGGATCATCAAGCTCTCATCAAAGGGAAGAAAAGATGTGCAATGAAAGTTAAAGATGAGAAAAAAACAACCTTAGGCAGAAACTTGAAGCAATCCTTTCTTCTTTCTCTGTTTTTTTTAATATATCTTTTTTAGCTCTTTGGTTTTTCTTAGCTAAAACTAAAAGGATCCTCTCTAATGAATGTCCTTGTTTAAAACCTCCTCTTAGCTATCATCTTATCACTTTGTGAGTTCATCCATATCTTGACAACTTAACTAAGTTTGCTTGCAAGCAATCCCTTTTACCCTATATTTCTAATCAAAAGGGCTAAAATCTTTTTATGAGGGCATGATTACAATTAAGCTAAGTAGACAATCTTAACTACATGCCCTTAAAAAGAAACCCTCATCCATTATGGCCATATCTTGGTTCTATGCAAGAAGGAGCATTTAACTCTAACCCAAAATAGCAGTCCCATTGAATTTCTACTGAAGTAAGCTTAAAATAGTAAGAAAATAATCAAATTTAATGCCATTTTGTTCCCAAATATGATAAAAGCCTCAATTTTACCTATTAAAGTTCATTCAAGCTCTAATAGTGTGAGCTATAGGGTGGTTCTCATGCTCATGTTTTAATGTTGATAAAATATCTCTTGCATGATTATGAAGTAATCCGAGGCCATTAAGAAGGTGAAATGTAAGAAAACTTGAGTGAAAAAGCTTGTTTATGGTGAAAATGCCATGCAATATTGATATATTTATTGCTTTTTATTGATATAACTACTTCTTAGAACCAAAAAACCCAAAAAATTTGACGCTGTTTCGATAATATCGATACATTTGTAATTGTATTGGTACTGTATACAATTTTATTGATACAATTGCATTCCTAGGTCTTAGAAAGGCCAAAACCCTTGTGAATTTCATGAAAACAACATTTTTTTGCCTCTCAAGGATTTCCAATTGACTATAGTGCTAAGTCTTGATATGTTTCTTTTTAATGGCCAGCACTATAGCACTAGACCCCCTTCTTTTCTATCGCCTAGTGCCGTGTTGCTAGTACTTAGAGACACGACATTTGGTAATCTTTTTTTTAAATGACTTTCTAAAGGTTTCAAATTGTTCAATTTACTCTCTAAGAATTTCAAACTTCTTAATTAGGGCTCGAGATGTCAAAAATTAACTAAAGAAAAGAGAGGGGTACATTGCACTAAGGGTCCTAAATCGAGCATAACTTGCTTAGAAAGAGCTCAAACAGAATTAGGTGTCTACAATATATATCGGTATTAGGTGGTAAGAAAGGTACTAATCGATACTATACTTAAAATGGTACAATGTTGATATTACTTTGTTTTACCTCAAAATCAATACGTTCTAACCGACATAACGGTACCAATATGACATCGACTACATTATTTACAAGTAATTAAATCTTATATTACTACAGAAAGCTAGCGAAGCAAGCTTGAACCCGAAAGCACACCGAAGCCTATCCAAGATTGGTTTTGATCTGATCGAGTTGACTTAAAAGGTTAAAGGCCAAAAATCTAAAAAACACAAGCCTTAAAATCCTGAATCTGAAATGAAACCCATAAAGGCTCAAATTCATTAGGACTTAAACCTGAAACAAGATTGATCTGATCAAAACCCATAAAAACCTAAATGCATTACTGAAAAAAACTGAACTACAATTATATAATTTTATTTATCATAAAAGTATAAATAAATCGTCAAATTTTTTCATAAATAAAGATACTTAATTTATGAAAAGGTATTTATAATTATTATAAAATTACATTAATAATGTATTATCAATAAAAGTAATTAATAGTGAATCTCTAAATTAGCTTATGAGATAAGATTCATTTGAAACATAGTAAATATGAATCTACTATCATTACTATATTTATAACAATTAATCTTAAAAAAATACAAAATAGTACTATTAATTTAACATTTGATTAATCATGTACAATATTTTATTATACTTATTCTACATTTAAAATTTAATGTTAATACAATAATAATCGCATATACGAAAATGATATTATAATTTCAACATATGACTTAACTTTATATTTTATGTAATACTAATAATACTATTAACAAATTTAACTTTAAATTGTATTTCTCTTAGTGCTTCAAATAAATAAAATATTAAATTTACTTCAAAATAAAAATATTTTCTTGTAAATCAAAATATAAGATTTAAAAAACTAAATAATTAAATAAAAAACACACCATCCAAACAAAATATATTTGAATAAAATATTTTTCAATTCCTACAGCAAACAAATAAAGTTTTTCATTTCTTAAATATTTTTGCATTTATTTATTATAACAAATAGTAATATTAATTTTACATTTGATTTATTATAGAATAATCATGTTAAATATTTCATTATAGTTATTGCACATTTAAAATTTAATTTTAATAAAATAATAATTGAATATATAAAGAGTGATATTATAATTTAAACATGTACCTGAACTTGATATTTTATGGAATACTTAAAACATTACTAACAAATTTAACTTTAAATCATATTTCTCTTAGTGTTTCAAATAAATAAAATATTAAATTTACTTGAAAATAAAAATATTTTCTTGAAAGTCAAAATTTAAAGATTAAAAAAATAAATAATTAAATTAAACAATACAACATCCAAAGAAATTATATTTTCCAATTCCTAAAATCAATCAAAAAAATTTTTTTGATTCTTAAATATTTTTGCATTATGAGGTGCAAGATAATTTTTTTTAATTGTTGATAACCTTAATACCCATATTAAATGTTAACTCTAGAGCAACTATGATAACTGAAACATCAATATATCCTTTAACATTAATAAAAAATTAAATATCAAATTAATTTTTTCCAATAATAAAAAACATCAAGTTTCTCATAAACTTATATGCTCATTCAGAAATAAATTCTCTATTATATGTGTGATATATCTAATTTTATTAATTTTAAATCTCTATAATAAAAAGTAAGATCATATAATAACAAATGTACAATTAAATTGAAAGTTATACATTGATTAAATTACTTATTATATAAAAAAATAAATAATATTATAATAATTTAATAAACTAATTTAAATAAGTAGATAATCATTGTGAAATAATTAGAAGTATCAAAATATACAAATTATTTTTTTATTTTAACTATAGGTGTGTGTGTATATATATATATATAT
>JBBYHK010128807.1:0-37164 GCA_038382065.1 Adansonia grandidieri | reverse complement strand
AATAATTAGAAGTATCAAAATATACAAATTATTTTTTTATTTTAACTATAGGTGTGTGTGTATATATATATATATATCGAGCTTATATATTTAGCTTTTATTTGAATTTAAAAGATATTATACTAAAATTTATACATAATATTAAATACAATATATAATAATCAATATATAAATAAAATTATTATGTAATTTTATATTTATATAAATATTTATTATTTTTAAAATTTTAATTTTTGTAATTTTGTCACTAAAGTAAAATTAACAATTACAACAAAAATTTAGAAAAATGCTTACTAAATTCTAATTTTTTTTGAATCCATCAAGTCTACCCAAATTTGAATAGATCCAAATCCGAAATAATTCAAACTTGAACAAGATCGTATCTAAGATGGTTTAAGCCCAAGATAGCTCAAACCCCAAAAAGTTGAATCTGAAAATATTTGAGATGATCTAAATCTAAAATGAATTGGAGCCCGAAATAACTTGAATCTGACGACAGTCTAATTCGAGCCTACCTGTTTGCCACCTTTTTTATTTTATATATATATATATATTATGACAACTTTTGATTTTAATCTCTTCACCCAAGAAAAAGTTTTAGAATAAGTAAAAATTTATTTTATTTGGTTGATAAGTCAACAAGAGTTTTTTTAATTAACTTAAGTACTAGTTGTGCTAAAATTACTTCACAAAGGTTTTTTTTTTTTAAAAAAAAAAATTTTCTTCCTTTTTTTATGGTTTTATAGAGAGTTTCTATGTTCTCATAATAGTTTTCTTTAGCATATATTACTATGATAAAAATGATATTTGTTTATATTGATTTAGCAATTTCTTATTAAATATCCAATATGTTACACACTAGATTATTAATAAAATATATATTTTTTTGTATAAGTTTATATAGTAATTGCATTATCAATGAGCTTGTAATATGTAGAAATTTGAAGCAATTCATTTTTTTTCGTAGAAAAAAGTTGATAGGTAAATATATTAAAATTATAAAATAATATTTATCCATTGGAAGTTTATTAATTTTTATAATTTTATATTTTTAATTAATCTTTCTTTTGCGATTTTAGATTATTTCACTAATGTTATAAGTTTTCTAAGTTAGTGTCAACTATTTTTTTTATATATTTTGTTATGATACTTATAAAAATTGTACGTGAATATATCAATTGTTCAGGTGCAACTCTCGTCATCGCATACTAGTTGAACAAAAAGCAAGAATGATAAACTAATTTTATATATAATTAGCACAATACTAAAAATAAAATGGAATATCATTAGAATAAAATCTTCATTTTACTGCATAGAACCTATTTACAGATGAAACTAGAATGGTTAGGGGGAATTAATTTTTTTTAATTATAATTTTAATTAAATAATTTTTTTATAATTTTAATTATATTAAATAATAATTATTTATTTAAATGTTTAAGAAATAATATAAATTAAAATAATTCTATCTTTTAATATAAAAAATTAAATATTTCAAGTTACATTTTTCATGAATTAAAAGAATATTACTAAATCAATTTTTTTAAAAAAATTATAAAATATTTTTTCTTAAAATCAATTGACAAATTCATGAAAAATACAATTTAATTCAATTTTTTTTACCAATTAAATTTCACTTTCTTTTGTTGTAGGAGTTCAAACTGACCAGTTACTGCAACTAGTTTTTCATTTTTATTCCTAAAGGATAAAAAATAATTGCAAAATATTTTTTTCACATATTTTTTCTATATCCTTATTAATAATTATTTATAGTAATAATTGTGGATAATAAATATTTTTATTTACTAGTTCATTTTGTACTTATTTTAAAATTTTTTCTCTCTTCATTACATAAAACATTAATAATTATTTTATGATAATGATAATAAATAATAAATATTTTTGGTTTATTAATAATTTTGTATTTCTTTCAAAATTTTTTGCTCACAATACTATATGAATTAGTATTCAATTAAAAAATAATGTTTGTTAAAATCCAAATCTACTAAATATCCAAATTATTTAAATTATTTTTTAAAAATAAAAATACAAAATTGGCAATAACTAAATATGTAAATGGATATCGAATATTGTAGGATATTTGAATATGTTATCTGTATAAATAAAGAGGATTTGGATATATGATGGATCCGAATATCCCGCACCATTCGAAACAAAGTAAAAAACAAATTTGCATAATGGATATTTAAGGGTTCATATCAAAATCAGCTCCAAATGTACTAGAAATAGTAAATATATATGAATTTACAAAAAATAGATCGAATAATATCAGCTATCAAATTTTTTATTGTTTATTATTATCCTTAGTCACAAAAGTAAAAGAAAATTCTTTGTATCTTTATTAATAATTATTTATTAGGGTCAGTATAACTTATAAATATTTTTAAGCAAATGCCATTTTATAATTTTCCAATCAAATTGAAAAAAATTAGAGAGCTGTCAATACAAGAAGCGATAATGTAATCCAAATGTTCATATCAAAATATGCTCTAAATCTACTATGAATAATAAATATAATATTTAAATATACAATATTTGAATCTATAAAAACAAATCGAATAATGTCGACGATCAAATTTTTTACTATTCATTATCATCTCTAGTTACAAAAATAAAAAATTCTGTATATCCTTAATTATAATTATTTATTATAATCACCATAAATTATAAATATTTTAAAGCAAATACCATTTTGTAATATTTTACCAACCAACTTGAGAAAAAATGGGATAGCTGTCCACGAAGAACCCGTGAGGGATTCTTTTAATCTATGGGCATGGATAAGAAAGTTGAAAAGTCACAGATAAAGCAATAAACAATCATTAAATAAATATAACTGTTGTAAAAATCTAAATAATATGTATGACAAAGATTACTAAATGTTAAAAATATTTGATTTGTTAATTTGAGTCTAAATGAAAATTGTTCGAAGGGGAGAATTGAATTTTTTTAAAAATAATCTTAAAATTAAATGTAAAAAATATAAGTAAAGGATCCAATGATGTTGGGATTACATGACATGAGAAAAATAATTAAAATATGATACAAAGCACAACATAACATAACAAATAATAGGTACATGATATTAATATACAAATGTGTCAAAATTTATATAATAAGAATTATTACATGTTAAAATTTAAGTAAATGTATAACAACTTAAACATGATTATAACATAAAACTAAAACAAATACACAAATTGTTGGATCTAGAAAATAAGATGTGGAACTTATTAAAGATGAGTTTAAAATGGTTGCTAATGCAATTACCATGGGAAAATGTTATTTATGGAAAAGGTAAATGCCCAATTTGATCAAATTTAAAAAAATTACAATTAGAATCTTCTGAAGGACATCAGAATTGACTCTCAATTAATCACTATTGCTTACCTTTATTTTATTGATAATCTTGAAAAAGTTAATGCAATACTTAGATGTCCATTGTAGAAAACAAAGAGAGAGTTTAAAGGTTGGTATTTGGTTCCTCTCGTCATTGAAGATATTGCATTTTAATCTGTTGAAATAAAATATTTTGTTTAGGAATAAACATATTTATTTTTTATTTTGATAAAAATAAGCTTACATTAGACAAATATATGGTATGTTATTGGTTAGCATACTTTCTAATTATGAATTATTATCAATGGCTTATTATGGTTTTTATGAACAATGTTTGTGTTTGATATAATTTTTATTATGGTATTATTAATGGTAGTAACATAATCAAAATGAACTAAATCATTATGCATCACCTAAATTAATATAGGTGTATTAGACATAAGTCGTGAATATTAATGAAAAACAGGTTTAGAGTTGCTAATTATTGGGTTCCAAATCATTATTAGCTAAGAGAAATAGGAGCTATAAACGACCTTTAATAGGCTATCACAACATAAAATTCTATAGCTACTTCTAAAATCCATATTCTAAAGTTCGATTTATTGTTATTTACTATGAATAAGTAGTAAAGCATTTGAACAATTATCAATGACCTTCTAATCTTTGATGATTGAACTTGGCCATTATACAAGAGAGTTCTTTTAGCCCTATTCGATTCTGTTAGCTAAATATTTCCTACTTAAGTCTGTTCCTATTTTATAAATAATTTTAATATTGTATGTTACTTTACAAAAAGGTTACAATTGAAAAAAATTATAAGAAATTATTTCAGTTCTTTTTCACTTTTTAACCAAACAATAGTTGATAAAATTCTTTTCCTATATTAATTTAGCCATCCAAACAAGAGGTAAATGTATCAATTTCTTAACTTTTCTTTCTTTTCCATTCTTTTTTTTCCTTTATTATTGTCTAATCCAAATACAGTGCTAGCCTTGAAATGTAAGGATTTAGAAATTATACCCTAATTTTGAAAAAGTAATGTAGAAGGTGCCTTTATCTGGCACAACTGTCGCATGACTTGCTCAGATGGTGATGCACGCAAGTTAAAAATAATAATTAGGAATTCCCTTTGGGTTATCCTTTGATTGGGATTTAAATTAGGCATGATTAGATGATAGGGAAAGGAAGGAATGCCAAACAAATCGCTTGTCTAATCGGTATTGGATGGCCACCATACCATTCATTTTGGCCTAAGCATGATTAGATGTTTATTGAAAATGATATTTCGAGTTACAAAACTTGAAACATCAAGTTCATGGTCTACGAAGTCTAGAGATTCGTAGGTTAGGTTCAAGAGTTGGTTATGCTTGGGGAAGGATTACACCCCCACGATGCTCGAAATAGATACTCATTAACCATGTCTTACATTGGTTTCAGTTTCTTTGATTTTAACTTGTCATCATTTTGATATAATCCCCTTTTAATGCATGGATTTTATGTGAAAATTGTAAACTTGGGTTTTGAAAAAAAGTTTAAATCACGTATGTCCCTAGAGATGTGGGGAACATAAGATTTTTTATGAAAATGATCTTTAGATTTAATTTTAAAAAATTAGATATTCCAAGTCAAGCACTGGAGAGATACTAACATGAAACATTGCCTCAAAATTTTCAAAAACAATTTGAGAATATAAATGCACAGTGGACACCACGAAAAGGAAACATGTTAATAACATGAAAAAGAATATAATAATATCGCATAACATAAAAGCATAAATAGGATGGACGGTTAGAATGTATCTTGTAATTGTCTTCGATTATTGAGGAATAATTGAGATAACAACTTTAAAAGGCATTTGGACTCAGTGATCATTTAAGGTATAGAAAAAGAATGTTTTGATTAAAAAGGCCTTAAAAAGTCTGGGAGAAAGAAAATTCTAATTTTTTTACTGAAAATTGACGTTGGCTTATCCCCTGCGAAAATGAGGTTGGAGTATCCCCAATGATGAAAATTTTAGTGATTTTTTAAATTTGATTGAAGTTTGTAAATGAGGTTAGAGTATCCTCTTAGAGCACGAGGTTAGAGTAAACCCAAAGGTGAAAATTTTAGCAATTTTGGAGAGTGAAACATTTTGATAAAAAGGATTAAATTTTGAATTAAAACCAATAATTGAAATAAATAACAAATTAATTAAAAAATTTTGGGCCTTGATTCGAGCCTAAGGGACTTGCATTATGGTAGTAGACTCCATGGAGAATCAATCGGATGCATTTCAAGGCCTTCACATCCTTTGAAAAAAGTTGTTCAAAGAAATTAGTCTAATTTTTCCTAAGTCCAAGAAAAAGGATAGCAGCACCCTATCTTTTTTTTAATTTTATTCCAGGCAAATTTAGAGGTTATAGGGGTTGAATAAAGTATCATTAGAAAGGTAACTCGATAAGGGTTAATGTAAAAATATTTCAATAATCCTACAAAACTACTTTTAGGGTGGAAATAATTTTTGAATTTAGGTTTAATGTAATGCTGACAGTATGTGCAGGGGAAATGGTGTAGTGAACTTTGAAAATCATTCCCAACTCATATGGAATTATTAAATCGCAAATGATATCCTTCTAGAAAAAAAATTTCATGAAACTTTAAAAAAAATTTAAAATTTCAAAAAAATTTGGTAGACAGAAATGCCTAAATAAAATGCAAATCGCTGATTCTAGGAGTTCCAAATAGCCTTAATTTGAAAATCATAACTCCCTCATCTAGAATGATCCTAGGGCAAATGAGATACCGTTGAAAGGTATTTTGATTTTTTTAAAGAAAACATTATAAAATTCATGAAAAATATTTTAAGGTTTAAAAATAATTTTTCATATCATGACTACATTGTTGTCTGGCAAAATCAGAGGATTTTTTTTTTTTTTTTTAGGTTTTTAGGACTAAGCTTGAGCCATGGCAATCCAAACATCTGTGACAAAAAGGAATCGGTGACATGGGCTTTATAAGCTAATTTAGACAATCTTGGAGTACTTTGGGATGATGAAATAGCTCATTAACCATGGCACAAACAAGGGTATTAAACTCAAGATAATGTATAAACATTTTAAAACAAGTAAAATGGTTATTTTATTTTGGAAACTAGAATATTTAACCTTATTCAACCATGAATTCAAACATGAAATACTGGATTTTTCCCTAAGATTAGAGGACTAACTAATGTAAGCATTAAATCCATGTTAATCTCTATTTATTGGAGCTAACAAGGACTTGGGGTTTTTGTTTTGAAAAAAAAAGATTTTGTAAAACAAACAAGACATCAAACAAGCATCTTTAATTATGTAAGGCACTCAAACAAGGCACCAAAGATAAGGACATCCTGAAACATCAACAAGGTACTCTTTTTATTGAAGAAACATGTTAAAAATGAAAAAAAAAAAAACATATGAGTGATGCATAAGCATACTATTATGAGTTGATGGAAACATAAAGCCTAATATGATCATAAAAGAAAGTGTTTTCATGATGAATATTTGAAGTTTTATGACAGCATAAAGGCATGATTTTTGGTTAAGAAAAGTGCATGAACATGCTAAAATATATGTGAAGGCGTGGAATATGATATGAGCATGAAGGAAAACATTTTTATGATATGGGCAAAGACATAGGCAAAATAAATATATGGTTTTCAAGCTTGAAAACATGACAAAATCATAAGCTCATGAACAAGACATTAAGGGAATGCATAAAGCCTATAAATAGTCATGGTTGCATCAAAGGGGTCATTAACATGATGAAACACATAAAAATGGCAAAAAAAAAATAAGTGAAGAAAATATACCAACAAGAACTCTAAAAATTTTTCTTTCCAAAAAGTGTGTTTTTTCATGCTAAAGATGTTGCCTTTGAAGCTTTTTCTTACTTTTTATGAGTTAGCAAGAAGAAAAACCAGCAAAAATGGCTTGAAGAGTTGTTTTTCTTGGGTGGTATGGAGGGATACAAAATTAGAAGTGTTTGAGGTTTTTTTGGAGGTTATGGTGTGTAGAGAGAATATGGAAGCTCAGTGTGTATGAATTTTTAGCCAAAGTTAGTCTTCTATGACCATGTGAATAGTTAGAACAAAATGTAAAAAGCAAGGGCATTTAAAGGTTTTGGTGCACGTACCTTATGTATGGACAAGGTACAATGCTCATCTACCATTCCATTTCATTAGCCTACCCAGCAAAAATAGTGGATGAAAGTCATTTATGCAGTTGAGCAATGAGAAAAATCAACATTGCCCCTCTAACAAATTGCATTAAGTCATGAAAATGTCCTTTATAATGGCTATTTCGACCTAAAAAATTAGTTAAAACCTAATTATAAGTTTAATAATGAAGTTTATATGATTTTTAGGAAGTTATGTCTGAGATTGGATGACATTTTAGGCCAGACTCATGATCATATTCACATTTTGATGTTACTCTGCAAAGGTCAAAAAATGGCATGAAATAGGCAAAATTTATCTTGTGGTATCGATACAAGGGTTTTGTGTCGATACAAGGGTTTTGTGTCAATACAAAAGGTCTTCCAGTATCGAAATAGAGAGCCTTGTATCGATACCAAGCATAAAATTTTCCCAAGTATCGATACTCCTTGGCCTATATCGATACATATTAACCCAAAACATGATTTTAGATTTGAAATCACTTGGTATCGATGCAGAAGAGTCCTGTATCGATATCACAACAAAAAGTATCAATACGTGGCCTTTTGTTTTGATACCAATGATGACTTTTGGGTTATGGTGACATGGTTGCCCTGTATCGATACCTAAAGGACATGTATTGATACCTACTCATACAAATACAAATTTTATACTTGGCTTATTAGATAGCTCACCTCAGCTAGGAATGATGGATGACTGACTTGTGCTTATTCAAATGAACTCAATGATGGTTCAAATAGCTACTCTTGAGACTTGATTACAATATTGTTATTGTAGACACCTCATTTTGTCCGGACCAGTTTTTGGTATCTTAGGAGTTAGGCAAAAGATGATAAAAAAAATAGAAATAAAGCTGGGGGACGATTTAAAATGCAAAAATGAGCTAATGAAAAATGCCCATGGACCGCTTTAAAGAAAAATGCAAAAGCGAGGCATCAAAAGTCATTTTTAAGGTGTCATCAGAGTCATTTAGGTGAGTATGCGAGCCAATTTTCCTCTCTTTGTAACCGAGATAAGACAACTCGAGGAACCTAGGGTATGTGCGGGTCATGTGGGTGTTTAAATGACACTTTTAAGTTAACAAAATTTTGAATTTCCATGTGTAGTATCGATGCAAGAGGGTTTAGTATCGAAACCCAAGGTGTGGCATTGATACCTGGCATGTTTGTATCGATATAGACCTTGGCAGTAGCTAAAGTTATGATTTTTGGCAAAATGTATCGATACACAAGCATGAGCATCGATACAAATCCATGAAGCATCGATACAAATCCATGAAGTATCGATACTAGCCTCTAAGTCTCGAGACTGGACACATTTTTGCTTTTAGTATTGATGCATAACTCATTGATCGATACTCAGGAGTAAAATGTACCTTGTGTATCAATACAACATGTTTTGTATCGATACACCAAGACATTTTTGCCTAGTTTGAGCCATTTTTCAGCCTCTAAAAACCTAATTTAAACATGTTTTTGCATCAAGGAACTATCATATAACATTGCAAACCTCAACTATGGGTTCATTAAAGGATTCTAACAAATTTTTGAAGTCCAAACAATTAATGACAAAGGTCACTTTCATAAAACATATAGGTGTAAGAGGATGATAGGCATATCTCCAGCTTGCAGGCTATCATAGCCTTTCTGCCTACTTGCTCAACATGGCAGAACCAATAAAAAAGGAGTCAACTGGACATGGCAGCTGGAGATATGCCCTAGTGCAGAAGAAAAAAACCAAAAATACCTTTTGTATTATCCTCTAAAAGAAGGGGCTAAACCAAGAAAAATAGAACTAGCTATATCAAAAAAACAACTCTCTCAGCTATAAAAAAAACTCTCTAACAATCCCAAAAAACTCTTCACCTATCCCCAGAAATCCTTCAGCAACTCTAGCTCCAAAAGCTTACCAAAAACACTGTTCCATTGCCTTCCACCCTTAACCAACTTCTATTCCCGTAGCTCCCTAAAACCACCACTAGAACACCTTCAAAACTCAACCTTTCACATGTTTTCATCCTAAAAACACCCTATCAGCAACCACATTACCAGAAAGCTTCTTCCTTTCACCTTTTCCTTACTAAACAATAGCAAAAAAAAAAAAAAAAAGGAAAAAAGTGAGCTTAAAGTTGCTACTTTAAAGTAAGAAGAAATTTCAAGCCTTGTCTGGTATATCTTCTACTTTGTCCCATATATCTTTTGTTTTGAGCATACCTTTCATCTTAGTAAACCCTTTCTATGCTTTATGGCCATCTTAGGACTCTCATGCATTTTTATGGCTTTGGTTGTGGCAGTTTAGGATCTTGATGTTTTTCTTGGTGCCTCCATGCTGTTTGGTTAACTAAGCAAGCTTATTTGCATTTTCATCACTATAATAGCCTCTATCATGTAGTTCTTGCTATGTTCCTTCCATATTTATATCTTTATCTCATGTTTAAAATATGCATCTTAACATGACATAAGTATGCTCATGCATTTCCTAGAAGCTTGATAGGCACCATGAATTAAAAATTCCCTTTTTTAGCAAACTTTTTTTAAACATGTTCACCCTAAGTATGTTCATGCATCTATCTATCATCTCCATACATTTTCTTGTCATCTTTTCTATGAAAAATGTCATCTTTGCTTGTGCATATATGTCCTCCATATTTTGCATGATTTTGTGGTACTCTTCTTGTATTGAGATGCATGCTTGAGTGCTAGAAACCCGATTTCAAAATATCCCCAAGTTAAGCACATGCTATCTCCTATACATGGAGAATAACATGGGCTTAAGATTTTTATGAAGTTGGTTTTTGAACCTTGGGGGCAAAGCAAGTATTCAGTTCTGGATTCATGGAAGAATGAGTATAAGAGTACTAGTTTTTCAAAACTAAAATGAAGTCTTCTAGTTGAAAAATGTGAACCCTTGGTCCTTAGCTAACCACCCTCATAGTGGCATGGTCAACGGGTTGTTCTATCATCCTAAACTAACTCTGAGATTGTGGAATGAACTCAGATGCCCATGTCAACCTCTTATCTTGGTGACGAATGTTCAAACATCCATGGCCCGAGCTCAACCCAAAGAAAAACCAAAATACCAAACACCTCCCCTATTTTGTTCTAGTAGCACAGTGGCCTAGTCTTGAAAAATTATTTAAAAAATAAAAAATGATTTATCCAAAATCTGTTGGTATTTTTCCCTTGAAGGGTTTTGAATTACCTTTTCGAGGATGTCTTATTTACCTTCAGATCATCTCAGACGAAATAGTTACAATTTTTCAAATCTTTGCTGTCCGAAACCCTTGGATCTAGCGAGTAGTTTACTATTTAGGCTGTTTCCGCCTAGCAAACAAAATTTTTTAATCCCTAGAATATTTTTCCCATGGAGTTCATGAAATTCCCTTCTTGAAAAGGTATTATTTGTATTTTTACAATTTCGGGTGAATCCGAAATGATTTTTCAAAGTCCATCATACCTTTACCCTATATATGCTGCCAGTGTTGAGACAAGTTGAAATTCTAAAATTAATTTCGCCTAGAAAATGATTTTCTTGGACTTTGGAGTATTTTTACATTAATCCTCATCGAGTTACCTTTCCAATGGTACCTTGTTTACCCTCCGGGACCTCCAGATAAGCTTGAAATAAATTCAAAAAGAGAAATGGCATGATGCTGTCCTCTGCTTCTATCCTGATTTTTGAAATGTTTTTATTGAGGCATTCGAATGCCTCATGATCTACTCGGCTCATTCTCGTAACCTAAGTACTTTAGACTTGGACCAAGGTTAAACAAAAGAGGAACATTTTAGCTAAACCTTTGGCTCTCGATTTTTAAAGATTTCTATTTTCAAAAATATGACCCATTTCTTTTAACGTTGAAGTTTTTTATTTTTGAGGGTACTCTAACCCCACTTATCCAATGGGATACTCCAACCTCGCTTTTACTTTAAAATGAAATCAAATTTTCATTTTTGGGGATACTCTAACCCCACTACTCTGAGGAGATACTCCAACCCTGCTTTTACCTCCAAATGACATTAAATTTTTATTTTCGGGGATGCTCTAACCCCACTTCTTCGAGGGGATACTTCAACCCTGCTTTTACCTCAAAATGACATCAAATTTTCACCTTTAGGGATACTCTAACCCTACTCTTATGAGGGGATACTTCAACCCTGCTCTCCACATTCCTTCTAAAATCCAAACTTTTTTCCCTAGGACATCCTCGAGTCATTGAAACCTTTTTTTTCTCTTTAAATTTCCACTGAATCTGAGTAAGTCTCAATGTTGTCATCTCTGTTATTCATTAATAATTGAAGATAATTATGAGAAACATTTTGATCATCCCTCCTTTTCATGTATTTTGTATGGATTTATTTATTGTTTTCTTTTCCATCTTCTTAATACATTTCCTTTTGTAGGGACCTTAGGCATTCATGCTTTAAAAATCAATTTCAAAACCATAAAATGATATCTTAACTTAGTATCTCTCTAGTGCCGACATGAAATATTTACTTTTTTAAAGACCCATCCGAAGATCATTTTCATCAAAAAACCCCTATGTTTCTCACCTCTCAGAGGCACATAGGTTATAAAATTTTTATTAAAACCTGGACTCGTATCTTTACAAAATTTTATGCATTAGAGGGAATTATATTTAAATAATGATAAAAATGGAACCTAAAAAATTGAGATTCAAGTAAGATATGGTTAGATGGCATTGATTTTCGAGCGTCGTTGGGGTATTAATCCTTCCCCACACGTAACCAACTCCTAAACCCAAAAGAACGAATCTCGGGCATTATTTTCAATAGGGATCAGGTCATGTCTAACTTAAAATGATCAGTGGTGACTCCAAGTTTATGGCAATTTCATGGTGGCCATCCAAGACTAGTTGGATGAGTGATTCGTCCAATGGTTTTTCACTTTTTCATGTTAAACATCATTATATTTTTAAGTCGAGCATGCTTTGGCCTTTTGGATCATCTGAAGTTCATAAAGGCCAGGCATGTGGAACGTCGATAGCTTGCCAACTCCATTAGGGACAAATTTAGAGAGTTAGGCCTATGACTAGCTATGTCTTGCTAGGTCCTTGGTTTTTCAATTTCCATAATTTTTTGGATATAATTCCCTTCTCTTTTTTGCCTTCTAATCTTTTACATTTTATGCCTTTATTTTGTGATTTTCTTAGGGATCGCCTTCTTTTCGAATAAATGTTGATTTGAATAAGTATGGTAATATGGAGTAGAATGAAAAGGTTTGATAGTTTTCCCAACACCCACCATGCACTTTCATTTTGCACTAGATTCCCACCAAACACTATGGTGAGGCTATGATCTTAATTATTAGGAGGAGGAGAGCCATCTGCCTTGTAAGTAACCCTTCGCATAAGTATGGCAAGACCTTTCAGGATTTAAATTACCTATGTCTCTTGTGAGTAACCCTCTACATTTGTATGGGGAAATACATTCACTGGGTTAAACCCGTTTCACCAAACCCATGATGGGCCTAGATCGGAGGTATGTGACCTTGAATATGGTGGGCCTGATTATAAGTCAAAAATTTAGTTAGCCTTTCGAGCTTGGAGACAAACTCATTGCATGGAAAGACACTAAAGAGGAGGCAGTGTGACCCTGGGGTATAATGAATGGAAGATATGTCACATCAATGATGCCTTACCTTCATCCATCATTGCATCTGTAGATGAAGAATTCCCTTCTGAAATCGAATTGCTTAGATAGGAATTCAAACAAGAAAAGACAACTCTTACCAAGGAAATTACCTACCTAAATGAGGAAAAGAGTCAATTAGAGATGGACGTTTATCTAGTGAAGGTGAGGTAAAATGAGCTGATAAGGAGAATAATCATCTCAAAGAAGATCTCAAGAGTTTAAGGAAAGACTATGTGGCCATCAGCAAAACCAACAAATCACGACACCAAAGCAAGTCTTCAATCTAGTGGAGAACATAAATTGCCACCCTTGAAAAAGAACTACATCAATAGAAAGAAACGGCTAAAGATAGTAAAGAAAAGCCTGTTAGAGCTTGAATCCTTGCATCAATTTATAAAAGGAGAAATGTACAATTAGAAGCTCAAGTTTAAGATTTCAGAGCAAATTAGGTTGAGAGCGAAACGTTAACAGTCAAGGTTCAAAGCTTAGAGTAGTCCTTGCAAGCTCGCCAAAACCAAGTGGATTAATTAGTTCAAGCCTCAAAACAGCAAAAGCAAGAATGGCAACAAATAGTTGATCAAGCATGCCAAAATTATCAGACTCTTCATTGCCATCTCACTGAACAAATTCAGGCAGCTTAGTTGGAGGCTGAATATATAATGGACGTGACTCGATCTCTAGCATGTAGCATCTTACCCACTTGAGCTCATGAGCAAAAACTACTGTATTTCTTAGAACATATGATTAAACAATGTAATCAAGCTAGACATTTTTGAATGTAATTATATGTATTTAAAACTTTGGTTTATTCAATGAAAGATGCTATTGGTGGAGCTATTTCCTAATCTAATTGTCCCTCTTGCATTTGCATAAATAACAATTATTCTTTTTCAACTTTGCTTAATAACATAATTCTTTTTCTGCTTCATGAATTCATATCCATCTTTATGTCATGTCATGACATAATCTAAAGGTCTAATCCGTTAATAATCTAAAGTGAAGGTGTCCCAGAACACGGAATCTTCAGCTTGCCATCGCTACAACATTCATACCCATTGTAAAGCCATGGAGAATGATCATCAGTCCCTTATTGAGTGACTAGAACTCATGTATAGAGAATCTTAAGAACAATCAGCTCATAAGAATGAAGAAATTCAATCTCAAATAGCAGAATTGATAAAACTATTGTACAAAGCTTTAAAGGATAAAGGACAAATGAGCATCATTGACACTGGTAAAGGACTGACCAACCTTAAGAGTAATCTGAATGGTAATACCGAGGCTACTAATGTGCATAAGCAGCTTTGCATGAACATCATCCTTCGGCAACAAGAATTTCATCGACTCAACCATTCATTTATCTCAATCTACAATAACACCACATTTAATTCAAGGCTCTTTGCCTGCTATACCTATAGTACCAAATCTTGATGAATAAGCAGAACAAAAAAAGGCAAAAAGGTCTTCAAAAAATGATGATGATTTAAATAAATACCTATCTTTAGATAAATGCCTTCGAGCTGTGGAGGAAAGTGATAAATTTGGAATTGTAGACACGAAGGCTCTAGGACTGGTCTCTAGTCTCGTCATTCTGCATAAATTCAAAGTTCCAGAGTTTGAAAAATATAATGGAACCATAGATCCCATTGCCTATCTTCGGATATATAGTCAAAAAATGATCGACTATGAGGAAAATGAAATATTGCTAATCCATTACTTCCAGGATAGTTTAACTGGGTAGCTCTCCGACGGTACATAGGGCTAGACCCTATAAGAATTCAAACATGGACAGATCTTGCTTGTGCATTCCTCGACCAATATAAGCATGTATTTGATTGGGCCCCAAATCGCCTCTCTCTCATGAACATAAAGAAGAAAGCCTCTGAGAGGTTTAGGTAACACACCCAAAGATGGATGGAAGAGGTAGCTCAAGTTCAGCCTCTATTAATTGAAAGAGAAATGATAGTTATATTCGTTGGCACTTTGAAAGCTCCTTACTAGGAGAAGTTGGTGGGAAAAATGAAATTGGCCCATTAAGAGGGAAAAGCCCAATATAATTGGCTATGTTATAAGCTTATCAAAGTTGGCCTATTAAGATATAAGCCCAATTTAGTTGGTTAAGTAGAAAAACAACGCAAATGGCACCTAGTAAAGAGGATATGCCCTATAGATAGAAAGAGTCAAGCCTAATTTCGTTTGTTAAATGGAAAACTAATAAGGTCGGCACTTGATAGGGAGGTTATGCCCTATAAAAATAGTTAAGCCCAATTTAATTGTTTAAGTAGAAAACCAGCAAGTTGGCATAGTCTAAAACCAGTTTCATTGGTTAAGTAGAAAAATCAGTAGGGTTGGTACTTTTAGGATTAGTTTAGTTAGTTTGTTAGGATTTGCATTTGTAAAAAGAGAAAAAAATAAAAAAAAACCTTCTTGTAGTGGAGTTAATTGTGTCCTAGACAAAATGGTATCTATTTAGTTTTTGCCTTGCTCCTGAGTTCTAAGCAACAGCCAAAGAAGAGCAACTGTAGACACCCTATTTTGTTTAAGCTCCCAATTGATTTTTTCTCTGTTTTAGGTGTTAAGTGAAAGTTTTTAGTTCTAGATTTTATTGGATGAGTTATAGATGATAAGAAGGTCCAATTGAGGTTTCAATTTGTTCCAATGAGCTTAGTTTAACATAATAAAGCATCTAAACTTGATTATCTAATTTAGAAGATCAATGTTGGATTTAGGAAAACTGAAACCTGAGTTTTAAAATCTGAGTATGTCAAAATTTGACATATATGTGTCTCTCAAGGTGATTAGAGTAGTTATTCATGACATTTGAGAAGAAAAGAGACTTGTTTTAGAAGTTCGAATCAGAAGTCAACATAATGATAAAAGTAAACTATAGGCAAAGTCAACTTTTTAGCCTATAATTAGATTTTGAAATTGGAACAGTTTCATAACTTGGATTTAAAAATTGATTGCATTAAAATGAAGTTAAACATGGACTTTAGGTTAAGAAGATGTAATTGAGATTGGTTCATGAAAAGACCTTAGGAATTTAAAAAACTAGGAAGTTTTGAGGCTTTCGAGAGGTTTGGGATAAAAATTTTCAAATTTTTCTAGAGAAAGTCATTAGGACACCTTTTTACTATGGAAAGGAACATTCAATTGCATTTTTACATGTGCATGTCATGATCCATTGAATGAAATAAAAATTATGTACAAGATTAGTGTAGGAACATGGCTTGGCCAAATTCCAACATGTGCATAATGTGCTAATTTAGTTCATCTTTCATTAATGGCATAATTGTTCCTATAAAATTAGTTAGATGGTTAATGATTAAGCTAAGATTACCTAAGGGAGATTTAAGCTTAAATCACCAAGTTAAAGGCCTATAAATAAGGCTGATTAGCCATAGTTTCATAATTTTTAATCATTTAGCAAATTTTAGAAAAATCTAGATTTGTCTTTTTCTCTTAAGATCTTATCATCTTTGGAAAAGGGAAGCAAACTTGGAGTAGGTATAAATGCTATCTTTTCTCTTTAAATTCTATTCAATTTCATGATTTAGATGATTGAAACATGATTTTCTTTGCCTACACATGATTTTGCCATGATGAATTGTTGTGCTATAGTGTTCGACCTGATGAATATTGATGATATCATGCTTGCATCTTCACTTCAGCTATGATTCGCTTGTTTCCTTGAAATTCAAAGTATGATCTCATGATTAATTGTTGAAATCTAGCTTAAATCATGATGAATGAGCTTGATGAGGTGTTCAACTAAAGTAATCTTACTGACCTAAGTTTCAACTAGGTTGATTCCTTAGGATCTATTTGATTCAAGCTTAGTTGAATTAGGTTTTAATGATATTAAGCTAAAATCTTAAAGGTTGAATGATGAAATCATGTTCTCCTAGCTTAGTAAGGCATCCGAACAAGAGAAAAATGAAAGAGCTTGGTTTGGCTAGCTTGAATTAAGATGATCTTACGCTATATTTATTTCCTTTTGCATAATCTTGCTAACCTAAGCTAGTATGAGCTGACTAGAACTTAAATATAGTTGTCTAGGACTTGAATCTAGTGCAAAATGTTGAAATCATAGGTTCTTGAACTAGGAAAATCATTTGATCAAGCTAGAGTAGTCTCTTTTGGGTTTGACCATGAAGAAATGAAGGTGAAAAGGATTGAGCTTTACATAATTGATGCCTAATTGATGAAACCTAAATGATTTAAGTTGAATTAAACTTAGGAAAGCTGAAATTTATGCTTAATTGAATAAATTTATAAACTTACATGTTCAATTATGAGCTTAATTAGTTAAAAGTATGCTTTGATTGTTAATCATGTTAATTGTAAAGAATCCAAGCTTGATTTCTTGTGTTTGATTGTTGAATGATGAGAATTTGATGAGAGTTGATGTTTAGAATAGCTTAAGTGAGTTTAGCCATGATAATTTGTGTTTAGAATATCTTTTGTGGATAATTAGTTGCTAGAATCTTAGGTTAGTATTGTACGTATTTGATTAAATGCATGATAGAATGTTTAGGTTGTATAAATAACTTGGTTCACTTAATTAATAGGTGATCAAGATTTGGTTTTGTTTAATAAGCTCTTTAGTGAGTAACTTGGGGATATTAAATAAAATAGCTTGAATTTAAGCTGATTTGGAGCAAAATAAAAATATTTTTAAGCGTTTAAAAAAACTTTGTTAGGTCTTTAACTTGGTAAGCATTATTGTGAGGCATTAGAAGTTGTTTTGGTGAGTCATATTGTGTTGTCTAATGTCTTTTAGTTGCTGGCTTCAACCACTTAAGTGAGTGGCATTGGTGTGCCACTAACTTGTTAGTAATAAATAATAGTGAAATATAGAGATAAAAGTGGAGTCATTCGCACGACTCTAAAACATATCGCTAGTAATGAAAAACATGTTTCTAGGTCTTCACACTTAAGGGTCTTTGTTTTTTTTCTCATAGATGACATTTGTAGATTCTATTTGGCCTTGTTGCTGGACATTCAAACATTTGAAAGCATGTTTTAAATATGTGAAGAAAGGCTTTATGATCACAAGTCATGTTAGAGTTACTGTTGCAGTCTTGCATTATAGTCTCATGAAAAAAATATGTGTTGATTAGGTTAAACACTGTGTTAATTTTTGTAAGTATTTTTCCTATAATCCTTATCGACTTGGTTGTGTTACAGGTAATTGAATCATCAGATTTCATGATCAGATGAATATAGTAAAATCCCAAAACCTGAGCTACTCATACAGCTCTGTTTTAGAGGTTGGTTAGGATTATGAACTATTTCAAATGAAGATAATCATTTTTGTGCATTTTCACATATTTTTAGATAAAATTAGAATGAATAAGCATTTTAAGCATGTATGGTTTATTGGTGCGTATTTCAGACAAATCAAGAAGAAAATCAAAAAGGTCAGCTGGTCGGACATACTATGTGATGTAGTAGTGTCCAAATAAAAATTTACGTAATAGTTGAAATGATTTTTTGGCATTTTTTTGAATATTTTAGGTTGAAATAGAGTAAGTTAGCATTCATAAAATTTGGGTTGGTGATTTTATATGATAGGAATATCCAGAATAAATTTGAAGATCTTGAAAGGTCAAATCTATCCCTGTTATGATTTTTTCCAAACATAGTGTTTATTATTCTGGGGTATTCAATGCCTTGGAATTGATTCCAGAAGTCATGTTTAGTGCATCAATAGGTCTAGGAGTGTCCTATAAAAGGTCTCTAGTGACTCACATTAAAGCTTCCAAGTTGAAATAAATAAAGTAGATTTTTAATATTGTTTTCAAAGTTCTAATTTCTTTAATTTAGTCCAAGTATGTTATTTTTATGATTCTTTTAAATGGAGTGAAAATTAATAAAAAATGCTGAAAATGGAGTAAATTAATGAATATTTATGGAGTCAAGTGGTTTTAGAGACTTTGTCCTTTTTAAATGATTGTTGCTCTGAATTTATTTTAAATTTGAGCTAGTACGGGTAGAGTTTCCAGGATACATTCTTTTGGTGATATTTTGCTTGATTTTGATAGCATAAATAAAATGGGGATTATGATTGAATATGTATGATTGAAATTGAGAAAAATAAACTTGAATGCATGTGATTAGTTAGTACTAAGTATTGGGCAACATGAAAGGGATCGAGTTCTTACCTATAATATGATCGACTCCCGAGCCTAACTTTATAGATCTCTGGCATACACAAATCATAAAATCATTCCTTTAGAATTTTTTAACTCTTTAGTGACTAGTTTTAGTAAGAGATCGATCACACCTATAGCCAAAATAGATTAGTGGTGACCTTTTAACCTAGTCATTCTAGTATTTTGATATGAGAGATTCAAATGAGTAACCGTCTGAATGGCTAGAGCCCTATGATGATTTGAAGTGTTGATTGCTTTGATATATTGAGGTTCATAACTTGATATATCATGACAGAAGGTTGTTCTCTCTTGGTCCTCCAAAGCGATAACAATCTGACTATAACTTGAGTAACCATCAAGAAAATAAAAAAGAGAATAATCGATTTACCTTTCAAGCCTTTAATCCATAAAAGGTAAAAGAAAGTGGTTGTTGCAAGTTGCCAAATTCAGTTTATGATAGTCAATACAACTTGACACCTCGTTTGAGCATAAGTAGCAACAAGCTCATTATCTTTATTCTTCACAATAGTGATGCCATACTTCTTAGGAACCACTTGATTGGGTACTATTTGGAAGGGATAAATCACCCTAATATCCAAGAGCTTCAGTGTCTCCTTCTTCATAACTTCCATCATAAAAGGATTCAATCAACATTCTATTTCTCTTGTTGGTTTTGATCTTTCCTCCTTATCAAGAACATAAACATTAGTAGGAAAAAAATTTCATTAACCTGTACAAGAACATTTTATAACTTTCTTGGATTGCATTACAACAATAAGTGAGCTATACAATAACATCAGTAATGGTCTAAGATTCAAGGAAGCATAAATAGAGTATGGCATGAAATAAATAGATGCTCTTAAGTTTAACATAGCTTGTTCAAACCTTGTGTTATCGATTGTACAAAGTATAGTGAAAGTATCTAGGTCCTTGCATTTAGGTTGGAGTTTTGGAGAACTATAGAAACATTCTCCCCTGCTCTTACCTTTTCATCACCCTTAACCTTCTGTTTAGAGGGGCATAACTCTTTAAAAAAATTGGCATAATGGGGCACTTGTTTAATGGCATCTAACAAAGGTATGTTCACTTGTACCTTAAGAAAGGTTTCCAAAGTCTTTTTCTTTCATTCCTTTTTTTTGGATTTTGCAAACTTAGAAATGGTAGAGGAGTAATATGAGAAGAAATGGAAGGTTTAGGGCTTACCTTCATAGATAGCATGTCTAGCTATGATGATACAATGATGTTTTCTTTATTTTTGACAACACTCTCCTTAGTTTGCACCAACGGTGGCATAGTAAATGGTGTCTCAAGTTGTTTTCCATCTCTTAGAGTCATAGCACTTGCATTTTCCCTTAGATTCACAATAGTCTGAGAAGGTAGTTTACTTGAATCTTCTGCCTCTAATCGACTCATTATTATAGCCAATTGTCCTACTTGATTCTCCATGCTTTAGGTAGTTGCCCTAGCTTCCTATTGAAATTGCATATTATTAGTTGCAAGAGTTTTAACCAAGTCTTCTAAGGACATATTTGAGTTTTGTGGAGCTAATTTCTATTTAGCTTGTTATAGTTATTACATCATTTATTGGAAACCTGATGGTCGATTAGGAATAGAGTATGGAGTAGCTTGTTGTTGATTCTTTGCATAGCTAAAGTTTGGATGACCCCTCCATTCTTGATTATATGTGTTTGAGAAGGGATTGTACTTGCATTGTTGGCTTGGGAATCTATCCATGGCATCAACTTGCTCATTTGGGCTATCTTGAAGATTAGACACATATCAGTTGTGTACCTTATTATAGAACATATGGCAGATGCTTTTACTTGTTGCGAATTCCCTACAGCTATTTTTTGTACAAGAAAAGTAAGATGAGCATGTTGTTGTTCAAGAGAAGATATGTTTACCTTATGTACTTTCTTGGGTGGTAGGTCATCTCGCATGTTGAATTATTAGGAATTGGCTACCATGTTAGAGATTAGAATCTTTGCAGCTTTAGAAGTCTTATTAACTAAAGCTATTCTACTTGCAGCATCAATCATACTACACTCCACAGGTATAAGACCATTCTAAAAGTATTGGATTCGAAGCTATTCATTTATCTTATGATGAGGACAAATTGCACATAGCTTTTTGAATCATTCCTAATACTTATACAAAGATTTTCCATTGTACTATCAACTACCAAGGATTTTGTTCCAAATATTATCAACCTTAAATGCAAGAAAATATTTGTCCAAGAATAATTTTTTATTCTAATTCCATGTACTGATGGTCCGAAAGGTAAATAATAGAGCTATTCCTTTATAGAATCCATTAAAGAGCTGGAAAGGCTTTTAACTTGATTTGCTCCTTAAAAATATAGATTTGCTTCATGCTTGAGTGTACTATATGAAACTCCTTAAGCTGCTTATTTAGATCTTCACCAGCAAAACCATGAAAAGTTGGGAAAAGATTGATCATACTAGATTTAAGTTCAAATGCTACCTCAAGATTGGATATTCAATGCATAACGGCTATTGATCCAGGTCTTGAGTTGCCAACTCTTATAGAGTTTGACTGTTGCATGCCATCTCACTTTACTTGGATTGAATTGTATTTGCTATCTCTTTGTTTTATTTATGATAGGATGATGTGAATTCTAATATCCTCCAAAGCTTGTTTTGATTTATCTCTACTTTGGAATGATCAAACATTCAACAAAGAAAACTAGAAAGAAAGAAGAACAAGAAACAAATTAGAACTAAAACTAAGAATAGATAACAAAACCAAGTAACAAATCAATTGAAGAAAAAAATCCCCGACAATGACGCCAAAAATTAATACACTAAATAATGTATCTTTTGAATCCTTGCCCTAAATTGTGGTTGTTATCATGTATAATACTAAGCAAGGCTCATATCCATAGAAACTATTCTTAATTTATAAGTTATTGATAAAAACTTTAATCTAATATAAGAGTAAACAAATTAAAAAGACTTCACAAAAGAAAAAAAACTAAACTATGATCTGGGGGTTGATTATACTAAGATGTAAATAAAATAAGAAGCATAAAAGTAAAAGTAAAACTAAGGTTTAGAAAACGAAATTTTATATTTAAAAAGTAACAATAATGATGAAAAGTATGGTTAAGGAATCATTGCCACCTCTAAACCCTTTGTTCCTAGATATATTTATATATCATTATTTTTTTAGGGGTCATATCATTATTATTTTTTTCTTATTTGTCATTTTTGAGGATTGAGTCATCGAGATGAAATATTCACTCGCCTTAACCTTAATTAGTCGTTACAAAATGACCATTTATTTTAAAGTTGCCACCAATCTACTTTGGCTAGGTGAGATTGGTCACCTCTTGGAGTTTGTATTTTGAGGGTTACAAAACCCTTAAAAACAAACTTCGAGCTTTTCATTCATACTAGAGATCGCGTTAAAAGGTTTAGGAGTTGGTTACAATCACTAGAAAGGATTGCTTCCTCTCATGGCACCCAGTAATTGGTACCTTATTAATTACGTGTTAACTTAAAATTTTGATTTTTATTCAATTTTAATATCTAGTATTCAATTATAATTCCCATATTTCAAAATTTTCCTAATTTGAATTTATTATTTTGTTTCAGAAATCATGTTTTTAATAGTTTTGAAAATCAAAATATCTTTCATACCCAACTAGAAAGGTCAAATATCCTTCATACCCCACCAGATGGCCAGAAGAATATTAAAGCTTTTATTTTTATGAAATTTCAAAAAATCCTAACTTTTCTCATTTTGGAAAATGATATTTTGTTATTAAAATAATCCATAAAACCATTTTCATATGCTGAGAGAAATTCCGTATACTATTTTAACTCAGAGATATTGCCTTAATTTTAAAACTTTTCAGTTTTATCAAAAACAAAAAATACTTATCCTAAGACTTGGACTTGGTTGAAGAGACCAAAATATCCCCTAATGTACACCTACGATGTGAAAGTATCTTGTTGACCTTAAAGGACTCGGTTCTGAAATAAACTACTGAAATATCCCTATGATATTCCTTTGACATGTAAGTATCTCGATAACCTAAAGGACTTAATGACATTATAAACAAATGAACCTATTCCTATTGTGCACCATTGACATGAATGCATCATGTGATCATGTAGGGCTTGTTTATAATGTAAATAACTAAAATATCCCTGAGGTCTACCTTTAATGTGAAAGTATCCTGATAACCCTAAAGGACTTGATACCTTCATAAAAGGACAAATCTATACCTATTATGCAACTTTGACATGGAAGTGTCTTAGTAATCATAAAGGACTAAATTCTAAGATAAATTACTAAAATACTCTTAAGATTTACCTTCTATATAGAAGCATCCTAGTAGCCCTAAAGGACTTGATAACGATATGAAATGATAATTTTACCCTAAATAGGAGTAGTTTTGACATCAAATATGGCCTAAAATGCAAAAATTACTAGTAAGCCCCTAAATTTCTCAAAATTGCAATTTAAATGGCTAAAAATGCTATAAATGTCTCTAACATGTTTAAAATACCCTCAATGGGTAATATGACGTGAGAAATAACCTTTTTTAACCCTACAATGCAGGGCTTTACCTAAAAGGTCAATAAATTTTCTTAATTTTTCAAAATGGTCCTTATATCACAAATAAGCACCAAATTTATAAAAATTAACATGAATATTATACCAAAAATCATAGGGACCATTCGACCAAGTACCTTCGGTCTTGAAACAATTTTTTCTAATTTTTGCAAATAGGTTTTTAAACTTTTTAAAATTACAAAAAGACCCTTAAAGGGTTAAAAATGTATATAATGAATTAGAACATGTTTAAAATGCATGAAAAACACTCTTAGAGGTCCACAAAGCATTCAACCAAGCTTGGATGGCCTTGGAATAATTTTTACACCTTTTAAAATTTAGTCCTTATATGTTCCAAAATTATAAGATGACACCAAAAGGATAAAAGACTTTGCCAAATCACACAAACAAGTTTCAACCAAGCTTGGATGTACTTATCTGAGACCTTACAAAATTTTGCAAAAATTATTGTTAGACCCCTAGACTTCCAAATATTGTAAAATAGTCCTAATTATTACAAAATTGTCCTAAATATCATGAAAACTACCATCATATTCAGCCAAGCTTAACATAATTAAGAAAAAAATTTTCCTTTTCAATGTCAACATATATAGTAATCTCTACCAATCAAGTCAACATCAACAATCATTAGAAAATAGACATATAAGCATACTTTATCACATGTTTACATGAAAATATCAAGGAAAATAATATAATCATGAATATATCTACATGATAAAATGCACATCATATAAAAAAAAAGTGTTTTCATCATGAAAATCAATTTTTGTTAAGAAAAATCAAATTTAACAATTAAATCAAGAAATTTGTTTATGGCTCTTACGCTTGGCCTTTATACATGAATCAAAATCCGTGAGCACAAGCGATCATCAAGCACACTAAAAGGAAGAAAAGGATAAAAATATTGAAAATATAACAAAATCAGAATATTTCTACATAAACTACCTTTAAATCAAGGAAAAATCACCAATTATTGTTATGAAACTCCAAGCTTTCAAATGAACTATCCTTCCCTACTTATAAGGGGGAGGATTAGGCCAAGAGGAGAAAAAATTCCTCTTGCATTAATTAATATTTTTTTTAATTTTGTGTGAATCATCATTCATGACTCATCATTTAGAACATGTCCTTCATGATGATTATGAAAAAAATCTTAATTAGATAAAAACAAGTTATAACGACTAAATTGTAACAAATTAAAAATTATATTGTAACAAATTAAAAATTATGTATTTAAGAAATAAAATTTCACATAATAAATTCAATTAAAAATTTAATCAAAATAGGCCTGTTGGGCCTGTTACAAAAAAATGGGCTTATTGTCTTCTTAGACAATTAATGGGTTTATTGGGCCCATTAGTAATTTTGAAAGTTTTAAGCCCATGAAAAGAAAAAAAATAAATTTTTGGCCCATTAAAAAATAATATTAAAAAAGTTTCCATATAAATTTTCAAAATAAATTTGGCCCATTAAAGAAATTTTATGTGAAAGAAAAAAGCAATTAAAAATTTTAAACTCATAAAGTTTTACGAGAAAAATCCTTATGAAAGAAAATTAATATTTAATAAAAATGAATCAGAGTTCCTAAAAGCTAAATCTAAGCTAGTTTGTTAAAATATGTAGTAATACTTAAAATTCTAAGTTATAAAAAAATTATACAGATTAGAAAAAGTTTGTATATTGGAGATGAGAGAATTCTTAAAATACTTTCAAATTTATAAAAATGAATTAAATTCAACACATTACTTAAAATATTAATCAATAAAAATAATGAAGATGAAAGCCTGAAATTTGGAAAAAAAATTATTGGGAAAAATTTTGCGAGCATGACACTCGCAATACTATGAAAAAAATCAAAATTAATGAATAAATTTGACAACTTGACACTTCATGGAACAAAATGCCAACACAAATTTTTTATTAAATATTTTTTTATTTTTCGAAGTGCATATTAGCATAAATACTACATGGGAATAAAAAAAATAAGGTAGTCAACTTTAAAAATTTCATAAAAATACTAAAAAATCCTTAAAAATGAAAAATTTGACCGTGACATCATGTCCAAAAATGAATTTCCAAATTTCACAAGGAAATCTTTAAAAACTAATTCTTCTATTGAATGTTCATCCTTTTATCCAACATTTATTTTCCACGACCTTCAAAACTACACTTTTTCCTTCAAGTGCATATGCAGCCATTTAAATTTCAAAAATGCCTAGCCCGCTTGAAAGAAGTCAACATCTAACAAGGTGGCTACTAGGTTCTCAGTCTCAGATATTTAGGATTGTCAAAAAATGGCCTAGACAAAATTAGGTGTCTGTAATAGGCTGGTTATTGAAAGGATTAAATGAGGTCACATTGACTCTTCAACATTTTGGTGGTCATGATGGGTTTCTAGATTTTGGCGGCCAATATTTTCGAAACTTAATGGGTCTCACACAATAAGATGATTTGTTAGATTAAAGCTAGATTTAATTAAGTATGACTTGATTAAATAAAAGGTAATTAAGTGAAAGCCTTAATTTCATAGTTCTATTAAGATTTATTGTAAGACAAAATTAGATTAGTGAAATCTAGATTTTGTTGTCTAATTATGACTTGGTAGATAAGATTGTCATATCTAGGTAATGTCTAAATTAGGACATATTATGTCAAGATGGGTAGACCTTGTCTTTGTGGAAAGAGGATTTCATTTAGACTAGGAATTTAATTCTTAATCAAATTTCTCTCTCTTTATTTCTCTCTTTCTCACCAATCTCTTGGCCAATTATCACATGATATGTTCTTGTAATATTAATTATTTGATAATTAATATTAAAAAAGATTAATATTATGTTAAAAATAATTTTAACTAAATAAAGAATATTTTGGAGATATAATTCATAGTCAATTAAGTTTCCATTTTATTTACTTAATTTTATAATTATTAGATAATTATATTTATTAGATAAATATTATTTATGTAGATAAATATGAAGTTTGAATTATAGAATTAAACTTATGAAAACTTTATCTAGCCCATTTATCCCTGGTTGTTTTTTTAAAGTAGACATCTATGATTTTTTGGTTATTACTTTTTCCATTTATTAAGAATATAAATCTTCTATATATCTAGGGGAAATAGTATCTTGGTGGATTTTGGAGCATAGCAACTTAAGTCTATTGCTTTACCTCAGAGAATAAAAGATCCCAAATACCAACTGAAGGTAATTTCTTTTCATGTCTCGTTTAATAATATCATTTGGCATTGCTTTGTTTTCGGTTTTCATTTCTCGTTTAATCAAGACTTTGCATCTTCAGATGTTTAATAATTTATCTATAGTAAATTTACATATGAAACATAAGCTTTTTTGTTTACTTTTTGTAACTTAATAGTAGACTAACTTAGGCGGAAAATGTCATCAAAATAGTTCATAAAATCTTTCTTCCTAACTGTTGGTCCTAATCTACATCTATCTTTATAGTGGAATAACTTCATCCTCAACTATTAGATTTGGTGCTATGGGTGATAGGTGCTAACTTTTTCTTTGGTTAGAATGCCATGTCCACATTGCATGTTTTGAATTCTTATTTTGCAATAATGACTTATGGTGCATTATGATTTGTTATTCTTAAAAAAACTAATATGAATCAAGTAGTACTAGACGTAATTGGATAATGGCATTATACTCTAGAATCATAATCCTTATACAATTTAATTGGTAGAGGGAAGACCTCTTGGGATATTTTATATTGAAATAATTCATACGTGGATATTGTGCTTTACTTTTTAGTTTATAGCCTGATAAAATTAAGGTATTTTTTGTTATATATTAATCTATATATATTTGTATAGATAGTCCATTGTGTTTGGTGACATAGCATCACAAGTGAGTGATAGGAATGAAATAAAGGTAATAGAAAGTTGGACTAAAAAGTACCAAGGGATATGATTGGTGAAGTTGAAAAGGACAAGGAAGCTGGGTTTAAGATAGAAAGAATGACTAGGAAGTACATAGTGGGAACTAGTGAGTGGAAAATAGGAGGAAAGGATCAATAGATTGGAATTAGGATTTTGAATTGAGAGAAGATGTTTGGAAAAGTTGTTGAGATGGAAAGCTTTGTCTATAAATTATTTTAACCAAAATTAAGTTTATTTGCCAGTGTATTTTAGATTAAAGATGGCCAAGGTCTATTATTGGGTGACAAATTATTGTTGTTTTTTTGTGACAAAAGTTGGAAAGTAGTGGTATTCATGTTTAATATGACAATTAAAGGCATTTGTACTTGAGGGACCTTAACAAACAAATTCTCTATAGCATATTTATAAATTCTTTTGTAGTAGAGAAAGGTAGTGTTGCACAGGTAAAAGAGACAACATAAAGATAGATCAGAATAGGCCTGCATGTGTAAAGTGTTGTGGCAAGTAATGGTAGACAAGGTACAAAAAATAAAGAAAGTGGCAGAACAAAGCGAAGAATAAAACAAAAGATCAAGGAGAGAACTATAGAAAATACTATAAAAAGAGTTTAGAGAGAGAGAGCTTATTGATTGACCAAAATAAAATCCCTAAGTGATGGTTAGATCTCTTATATATCTAGGCCAAAGCCTCTGAAGGCTATCTAGTAAGGCATTAAATCCTTTTCTGGTGAATGCTTAGGTCTCTAACTTGCCACTGGTGATAGTGAATTTGTAATAATGCATCTAAAAGTGCCAATTTTCTAAAGAAGCAAAAAGCACTCATATTTTAAGGAAAGGGTACGAGTAAAACCTTTGAACTACACTACATATGAACCAACAAGCTAAGCTTTGCTAAACATCTCAATAGTGAAACTAACTTATGAAGTATGCCATTCATTTTGAAGTTGGTTTTAGTGCTATACATTGTATACTAATATTAGGAATGCCCTAAAAATGAAAAACGCTATGATGTATTTCATTAGCTTTTGAACTGATTATTCATAAATATATATTAGGGTTTCATTGTATCCTTACTGTACCATCCTCATTAATTTACATGTTAGAGTAAATGTAACCAAATGTGGCTTATTAATAAAGAATTCTATGGAGATATAATTTGTAGGGATAATTATACTAGTCAATTAAGTTTCTAATTTATTTATTTAATATTATAATTATTAGATAATTATATTTATTAGATAAATATTATTTATACAGATAAATATGGAGTTTAAATTATAGAATGAAACTCATGGAAACTTTATCAGGCCCATTTATCCATGGCTATTTTTTAAGTTGAAATTGATGTTTCCTTGGGTATTACTTCTTCCATTTATTAAGAATATAAATCTTTTCTATATCTAGGAGAAATAGCATCTTGGTAGATTCTGGAAGATAGCAACTTTAGTTTGTTGCTTTATCTCAAATAATAAAATATCCCAAACACCAGTTGAAGGTAATTCCCTTTCGTGTCTTGTTTTATAGTATCATTTGGCATTTCTTTGTTTTTAGTTCTCATTGCTTATTTAATCAAGATTTTGCATTTTTATATATTTGATAGTTTATCTTGGAAGAGAGTAAATTTACATATGAAAGATAAGCTTTTTTGTTTACTTTTTGTAACTTAGTAGCAAACTAATTAAGGTGGAGAATGTCATCAAATAAATGCATAAAATCTTCCCTTCTAATTGTACGATCTTAATCTGTATCCATCCTCATAATGGTACAGCTTCATACTTAACTATCAGATTTGGTGCTATGGGTGATAAGTGCTAACTTTTTCTTTGATTAGAATGCTATGTCCACATTGCATGTTTTGAATTCTTATTTTGAGACATTGACTTTATTGTGTGCTATGATTTGTTATTCCTAAAAGAACTAATATAAACCATATTATACTAGGTGTAATTGGATGATGGCATTATACTCTAGAATCAGAATCCTCATACAGTTTCATTGGTTAAAGGAGGACCTCTTGGGATATTTTATATTAAAACTATTCATAGACAAATATTATGCTCTATTTTCGATTTGTACCTTGATGAAATATTGGTACTTTTTTGTTATATATTTATCTATATATGTCTACATAGATAGGCCATTGTGTTTGGTGACATAGTATCATAAGCGAGTGATAAGAATGAAGTAAAAGTAATTAAAAGTCAAATTGAAAAGTACCAAGTGATATGATTGGTGAAGTTTAAAAGGACTAGAAAGCTAGGTTTAAGATGAAAGCAATGACTAGGAAATAGGTAGTGGGAACTAGTGAGTGAAGAGTAGAAGAAAAAAAAATCAATAGCCTGGAATTAGGATTTGGAATTGAGAGAAGATGTTTGGAATAACTATTGAGATGGAAAACTTTGTCTATAAATTTTCTTTAAGCAAAGTTAAGTTTATTTGTGAGCTTATTTTAGATTAAGGATGGTCAAGGTCTATTCTTAGGTGACAAATTATTGATGTGAATTTGTGACAAAAGGTGGAAAGTAGTGGTATTCATGTTTAATATGACAATTAGATGCATTTGTAGTTAAAGGACCTTAACAAGCTAACACTCTATGGCATATTTATAAAGGGGTTTTTTTGTAGTAAAGAGAGGTAGTGCTACACAAGTAGAAGAGAAGCTATGAGACGACATAGAGATAGATCAAAATAGGCCTACAAATATTAAGTGTTATGGCAGGCAATGGTAGACAAGGTACAAAAAATGAGGAAGGTGGCAAAACAAGGTGAAGAAGAAAACAAAAGATCAAAGAGAGAACTATAGAAATGATTGTAAAGAGAGTTTAAAGAAAGAGCTTATTGCTTGAACAAAATAAGATCCCTAAGTAATGGTCAGATCATCTATATATCTAGGCCAAAGTCTTTAAAGTCTAGCTAGTAAGGCATTAGAGCCTTTTCTGATGAATGCTTAGGTCTCTGACTCACTATTAATGATAGTGAGTTTGTAATAGTGCATTTAAAAGTACATATTTTCTAAAAGAAGCAAAAAGCATTCATATTTTAAGGAAAGGCTAAGCGAAAAACCTTTAAAATACATTGTATATGAATAGCCAAGCTAAGCTTTTCTAAACATCTAAATGGTGAAACTAACCCATAAAGTCTACCATTCATTCCAAGGTCTGTTTCAATGTTATACATAGCAATTTAACTATTCTAATCATTCTAGTTGTTTTTATTGCTCTTGATAAGTCCAATAATATACAAATGTTAGGAATGCCTTAAAAATGAAAGACATTATGATGTATTTAATTAGCTTTCAAACTGATTATTCATAAATATATATATTGAGGTTTCATTATATCATTTCTATATCTTCATTGTTTAATTTACATGTTAAAGTAAATGTAAGCAAATATGGCTTGTTAACTATGGTACATGGTCACACACCTAGTGCAGCTTGTTGGGGTCACTAGGGCACTGGCCTTGGCAACACACCCAAGGGCACAGATGTAGGTGTATGTGGACAAATCCATCTGAGGCATAAAAGATAGGGCATCAAGCCTTGGCATGCACCGACATATGGACACCCATGAGTGTAATGCGCGTGCCTACATGGCTATGAGAGAACAACAGTGTTCAAACCTTATTATGCTTTCGAGCACGTTTTACCGAGAAATCTCACAAGCAAAGAGCTCAAACTTATAATTTTATGAAAAATAAATGTTTTAGAGGCTATAGGTGGTCCAAAATTTATCAGACTATAAAGATAGTTTTTTTAAATACTTAGATAAAGACCGATGCATGAAGATGGAGCAAAAAATTCAAGACCCAAAGTTTGCTTCAAATGAAATTTTTATAGTCTTATTTTTTTTCTAATTTTTAGGATTGGATCATGGTTTGGCTGGTTAAATTTTTTCCATTTATATGTTTTCTTGATGGGTGTATGTATATGTTTGATAACATGTCATATAGAATAGGTGAATGCCACAAGACTTATATTGATCACACATATTAAAATCTTACATTTTTTTTAAAATATGAGTGGGAGAGGATTTCAAAGAAAACCTATGATCTCCATTGTTGATCTATATATGAAAGCATGGTAACACCTTGTGTCAGTTCTACCTTGGCCATGGCCCTTTATAGGTAGTTAACCGCCATCAGTGTACTAGATTGGATCTACTATATGGAAAACGTGCTTGGGCATGTTCTATTTGAGATCATCCCTTGATGACTTGAATAATGCATAGACTGGGTTTCTTAAACAATGGTTATACACTCAAGACTAGTTTAATATTAGCCTCCCCTCAGAGCTTTATCAGTTAAACTGGTGGTTGAACAAATAATTACTAATATATGCCTTAACCTAGGAGGATTTAAGGTAACATATATTAATTGGATGGGATCCATGTTTCTAACTCTTTGTTTTTATGATCACCTCTTAATGGCTTAAAGCAATATATGTAATAATTAACGTTTTCATGTAGAAACATATTTATTTATGTTTAATTGCAAAAATATCTATCGCATATTTGCTTATGCAATGATTGTATATCTAGAACAAATTGAATATGGATAATTTTAAAGACTGGAAAAGAAATTTACTAACAAATCTCAACTGTGAGGAAAACAAGTTTATACTTCATAAACCTTGCCCAACTGAGCCTCCAAATGATGCACTGAATAGTCAAGCTTTCTTGCTTTATACTTGTTGGAGAGAGTCTAATGACATAGCTTTTTGTTATATCCTAGCTAGCATGTCATATGTTTTACAAAAGTAACATGAGAACTATGTTACTCATGGATAGCTTGAAAGATATGTTCAGAGGCCAAGTCAAGTTGGCTAGTTAGTCTGCAATTACAAGTTTAACAAACTGTAAGTAAAAGGTAGGTACTCCGATAAAGGATCATATCTCATGCTTATGGGGTACTTTGCTGAGGCTACTAAAAATGGTGTTGAGTTGGAAAACACCTAGATTGAGATAGTGTTTAAAATTTTTTCCAGGGATTTTATGGGTTTTAGGGTTATATATAATCTAGAAAGCAAAAATTTAGGTCTCACTGAGCTCATAAAAGAGTTACAAGCCTATGAGCTTATGTTCAATGATGGCAAACAACTCAGGGAAGAGGTAACTTTGGCTATAGCTTTAAATTTTATTTCTAGGAACAAGAAAAAGAAAAAGCAAAATGCCAAGAAGCAAGGGGCTTTTAATTCTTTTATTCCACATACATCTGAAAGCATGAAAAAAAAAAGAAGAAGCCAAAGAAACCTAAAATGTCAAAGTCCTTCTATTATGGGATAGTTGTTCACTTGAAAAAGATTTGCAAGGAATTCCCAGCCTCCAAGGGTAGTGAAGGTAAGGATCTTCTTTATACTGAAGCTTGTTTAATGGAAAATTCAAAAGACATTTAGGTCATTGATTATGGAGCCACTAATCATGTTTGTGTTTTTTTGCAAGGGTTCAAGGAAACAAGAAGTTTACTTGATAGGTACCTCTCAGTAATAATTAGTAGTGGGAGCATGGTATTAGCTGAAGTAGTCCAAGACGTACATCTTTACTTTGATGAATTTAGATTTATTTTATTAAAATGATAGAGTATTTTTATGTTCCTAGTTTTAAAAGAAATCTTATTTCGGTTGCTTGTTTAATTAAAGATTCTTATTCAATATCTTTATTAAAACTGTGGTTATTTATAAAAATAAGCCTTTTATCTATTTTGGGTGGATGGATAGTAATCTTTATTTTATCAGACCAAATATATACTCACTGCTAGACACTAAACTAATGAATAACTCTAAAAAGGTAAAAACTTCTCACTCTAATAAGGCATACCTTTGGCATTTGAGAATTGGTGATATTAGCCAAGAAAGGATTCAAAGATTAGTGAATGATGGTCTATCAAAATCTCTAAATAAGGTATGTCTTCCTCAATATGAATACTGCCTTGAAGCCAAAATGACCAAGAAGCCTTTTAGAGCAAAAAATGCAAAGGCTAAATATCTCTAAGAAATTACGCACATAGACATATGTCTTTCCATGAACATGAAAACAAGAGGAGGGTATGAGTACTACGTATCCTTCATAGATGACTACTCAAGGTATGGATATGTGTACATGATGCATCATAAGAGTGAAACCTTTGACAAGTGCAAAGAGTATCATGCGAAAGTGGAAAAGAAAATGAGTAAATCCATTAAAAAAATACTTCGATCTAATTGATGTGGTGAAAATCTCTTTAATGTTTTCTAGGACACCTTGTAAAGAATGTGATTTTATCTTTATTAATTATGCCAAGTACTCCACAATAGAATGATGTAGCCAAGAGAAGAAATAGAACCTTATTGGATATGCTATGGTCTATGACGAGTTATTTAGAGCTATAAATATCATTTTGGTTGTATACACTACAAACTGCATATTATATTCCAAACCAAGTTCCAACTAAGTCAACTCTTAAGACACTATATGAGTTACGGAAGGGCAAGAAACCCTCCTTAGGACATATGAGAATATTGGGGTGCCTAGCGCATGTATTGGATCAAGATACAAGGAAGTTGGAATCATGTTCAAAATTGTGCGTGTTTGTAGGGTATCCAAAAGGGAAAAACAGAGGACTATTTTATAACCTAAAGGATCAGAAAATTATTATTACAACCTATACAACTTTCCTTCAGAAAAATTATATGAATAACTTTAAGCCTTAAAGTAAAGTGGTGTTCGAAGAATCGTTGAGAGATAAAATTGCTCCATAAATTTCAGTCTTGGATCTACTTCTAGTTTCATTGAAAGACAAGCAAATGTCAACCACTTAGGGAGTTTTGTCATATTATGAGGGTTTTTTAGAAACCTAATTCCTTCATGCATGATGGTAAGATTTATGAATCTCAAGCCATGGAATATGAAGATGATCCCATCAACCTAAGATAAAGCCATAAGTGATCTTAATGCAAAGCTTTGGAAAAAGGCTATGAACATTAAGATAGATTCTATGAAATCCAACTTATCCTTGAAGCTTGTAGACCTTCTTGAAAGGATAAAACCCATTGAGTGTAAGTGGGTTTAGTGGGTTTATAAGAGAAAGAGAAAAGTCGAAGGGAAAGTTAAAACCTTTAAGGCTAGAATTGTATGCAAAAGGATGGTGTTGACTACAACAAAACCTTTTGCCTATTACAATGCTAGAGTCAGTTCTCATTATTCTATCCATTGTTATGAGTCTTGATTAAATGGATGTCAAGATGACATTCTTCAATGGCCATCTTGATGAAGGCATTTATATGATGCAACCATATGGGTTTGTAGAGAAAGGCTAAGAAATGAAACTTTGCAAGTTGCTTAGATCCATTTATGGATTAAATCAAGCTTTCTGCTCATGCAACCAAAGATTTGACTAAGCGATCAAGGTCTTCAGTTTTGAGCAAAATGTTATAAACCTTATGTTGATATACATATTAAGGATGTAAAGTGGTCTTTCTAGTCCTATATGTTGATACCATATTACTCATTAGGAATGATATAGGGAACTTGTCATCGATCAAACTATGGTTGTCACAACAATTTGATATGAAAGATTTATTGGAACCTAATTATGTTCCAGGCATTCATTTTTTCAAAGATTGAAAGAGCAAGATGATAGCTTTGTCCCAAGTTTTATACACAGATGAAATTATCAAAAGATGCAAGATGCCAGGAAAGATTCACAACCTTTATGGCATGATTCACTCTTCATTTGATGATTACCATAAGACATTCAAAGAAATAAAGCAAATGAAGAAAGTCTCTTATTCATCTACTGTGGGTAGTCTAATGTACATTATGTTCTGCATACGCCTATACATTTGTTATGTGGTTGGCATTGAAATTTGATGTCAGTTGAATCCTAGTAACAAGCATTGGCAAGCCATGAAACATATACTCAAGTATCCTAAGAAAATAAGGAACTATATGTTGGTATATTCTAAAGGGGACCTAACACTTATGGGATATACAGATTCAGACTTCTAAACTTGTAGAGATTTAAGGAAGTCATCTTAGGTTCTATATTTATCCTAAAAAAAGGTGCTATTTGTAGACACCTTATTTTGTCCACGTTAATTTTTAGCAATCTGGAGCATAGAAGTAAGAGGGGCAATGATCATTTCAAAGGTAAATGCAAAGATGTCAAGAAGGCCTAGGGATCATATCAAAGGTAAATGCAAAGATATGGCATCAAAGGATGTAGTCCAAGGTATCCGGGGACAAAAGATATGAGAAAATTCATAATTTTACTTGAATGTATCAATACATGGTTCTCATGTATCGATACAATGCTCTAACGCACCAAAAATTTGAAATGTCCCCATTTGTATCGATACAACATGTAGATGTATCGATACATGAGCCTCTGTATCGATACAGGACCTCATGTATCGATACTAGGCCATGCCAGGACAAAACAAGCATTCTGTAAAGAAATGTATCGATACATATCAACATGTATCGATACAGTGGTTCATGGTATCGATACAATGGTTCATAGTATCGATACATTGTTGATTGTATCGATACAATGTTCATTATATCGATACACACAAGGTTTTTGGGCCAAATGTATCGATACATTATGCAATGTATCGATACATGCAGGCCATTTCACGGTCTAAGCATTTTTTACTCATCTGCCATTAATCCAAAACTCGATTTTAACTCGTTTCTTTGCATAAGGAAAGATTAAAACACATATCAAATTACAAATTTAGACTTTTGAATTAATCATAACATCTTTTTGGAAGTCTAAATTGGATAAAAAAAGGGTCAACATCACATGGCAACCCTACACCTTAGCTTGTTAACCAATATCACCATCAGCCACCCTATTTGCTGGAAAAGCATTTCAGTATTTAATCTAGCCACCCTATGCACATCACATTAGCAGCAAGTTGCTTCCTACAGCCACCCTATGGCCACCATGCTGACATCACCTTGCCTCCCTTGAGAAATGGCTAAAAACACCCCCAATTTGGCTCCAAAAGGCTAGTATAAATGGACCACTTCTATCTCAGTAGAAAAAGGTTAGATTCCAGCTCATTTTACACTTCAAAAAACACATTACACGCCAAGAAAACCAGAATCCCGTAGCTCTTCACCCACCACCCAAAAATAGCCCCAAAACACTTATTTTCATCTACTACACATTCCAAAAATCACCCTCATCCATACCAAAACCCAAACCTCATCATTTTTCTCTTTTTCTTGCTTATCAACAACAAGGAAAAGATGAAAATTCAAGCCATCTCTACTGCTCAAATCATTTGGCCAAGAAGTGAAGTTTTGTTGGT